>JAUPMG010000001.1:18980694-18991858 GCA_031762675.1 Pachysandra terminalis
TGCTCTCTGTGGTTCGACCTCGGACTCACCGAGTATTATATTTCTTCGAACTCCTGCACTTGGGAGTGAGCAAGCAGTGATATACTTTATTTTAACAATCTACACTTGATAGCATGTATGCAAACTTCCCTCATTAAGGGATTTTTATTATGTACATATTTTTTTAATAAATTCTGACATATTTTGATGTATTTATCACTTATATAGGTTTAAAAAAGGTGTCAGCCTTAAATTAGAGTATTTGGGAATAATATCCCATTTTTCCTCAAACTAAAGGATATTTTCCCCATAATGTCGCTAGCCATGCCTAGTGACATGGTTGGTGACATTGACATTGAAAAGCTTAATCAGAATATACACCCACTTCTACCCCTGAGTACCACTGTCCTCACCAACTTACTCTCTTGGCACTTGGTGGCTTGCAACTAATCTATGATGTACTTAAATTTGTTTAAATAATGAAATTTTTTACTTGCTATTTGTTTGTGCAGTAGTTAGTATTTCATAGTTACTAATCAAGTAGTTAGTAATGATGAATCAATAATGATCCAGCCCATATTTGTGAAAGGAGGTGCACTATGGTGTACACCTATTGGCTTGCAGCTTATAATTAGAAATATTTTTTAACTTATACAGTCCTTTTATAACTTATAGATATTTTTTTTTTATTCTTCTGAATTTTCCTTATTTTTTTTCTTTAGTTTCATATAGTTTTATTGATTTTCAGGATTTTTTTTCTTTTTTTTTTCTTTTAAAACACTGAGCAAATTGTGCTACTCGTGCAGTCGCATGTGCAATTTTGAAAATATTGGATATACCAACAGCAGAAATGACACAATTTGGTACCATAAAATGCACAAATATACCTAACATTCTGCCTCAAAGTGGACTGCAAGATTTAGAGATTCATAGTGTGATGGATCTACGAAAATTAGGAGTCTCAATAGAATTAACCGATTGCAGAGACTTGATGGAGCGGTATATGCTAATCAAACTATACATACTAGCATAGCAGTAGTTTGCTAAATGGGATAACCATCTCCTTATTCAAATCTTCTATGTCAGAACTCCCTATTTATATCTCTACTTCATCTATTTCCACGTTTATCCACATTTGGGTATATGTTAAGCTATGAGAAACCAAATAACCTGAGTTGAGATGGATATACAGTTTTGATTTTATTGCATGCATTGTTCTCTAGTAGATCATAGATCTGAAAAGAGCCTAAAATAATCAATTTAACAACAAACTGAAATACCAAGCAAACTCCATTTGGTAGATTACCATTTTGGGCTAAATGACAGAGAGCAAGCTCAATATGGCGGCGAGTTGAATCTGAAGTAGTAGAAGAGTTGGAGATTAACCATTTCAGACAACCATCTTCCATAAGAAGTGAACGCCCTTTTCTATGTCCTGTACCAAGTAGAAATCATTCATATTCATGGAAGTGTACAGAATTAATCGGAAATAGTGTAGATAATGGGGAGGAGCATAATATCCTCAGACCTTGAATGATGCCTCGAGATTCACATTTTGCAAAGTTCGCCATTCCTCTAGCGACCTGTGATATGACGTCACTATTGCCTGTTTTGACCATTACCAAGAGTGCTTTGATACCATCATCTTCTTTCAGCATCCTATGCAACTTCTCTGTTTAAAAAGAAATTTGAGTATTATCATAACATAGCTCGACAAGTACTTGAGAAACATCTATGAGTACCTAAAAATAGCTTGCTTCAAATGGTGACCTCAAAGAATAAGTTGGTAAACAATTCCATGCAAGAACGACACATTAATATGCAAATGGAGGAGCATCTTCTATCAATTTGATGTTCGATCAATAACTAATATGTAATATGCAAGAAAAAAAAAAGGAAATACTAATAAAGAAGCCAAGAACATAACTAAATAAGAACTCTTGATATGGTAGACCAGCAAGAGAGTTCAGGCATGGAGCTGAGTTGGTGGCAATTTTGTCAAAGCATCTAGGCAAGGCTAGGCGATAGACTTATCTGTTGCCTAGATGAGTAGGTGCTTGCCTAGGTGACAATCTCAAAAAAAAAAAAAAATTCCAGGCTAAAGCAATCACATATGCAATATGTCTAGAAGCATCATATACACTAGTTTGAAAAACAAATAGTTAATATAACAGAATTCCTACCTAAATAGCCTAATATGATGAGAAATCAAATAATAAATGTGAAATTTTTGAATGAAATGAAATCCAACTAAGAAATGAGGCAATAGGATTGTAAAAACCTTATTTGATGAAAAGTTATGCACAGCCAGCAAGTATTACAACTATGATGCATCCATCTGACCATGGCATTGCATAACACTACCAAAAAAAAAAAAAAAAACTTTAATTAAACTAATTAATAGTAAAAAAAAAAGAAGCATTTACATTAGATTGAAAGAGAGGAGATGGTTGCTGTAAAAAAGGGTACTGAGAAAGCTCATAAATACTTTTTTTTAATGAGTAATGAAGATAGTATAAATAAAGAGAGAAGAATGTACATAGCTGTTAGGCCACAAAGAAGTGGACTAACAACCGCAAGAAAAATCAGCAAGAAACAAAAAACCAAAAGCCAACAAAAAACAGAACCTCGAACGAGGAGAAAACTAAAACTATTCAACCATAAGATCACTCAGTACAACCGCACTGAAGAATGACTCGGTGACAACTCCTCTAGCCAAACGATCCACCAGCCCATTGGCACTTATGAGAACATGAGCAAAGTCTAATTGTAAACCCTCTCCAAGAGCAAGTGCCATCAAGAAAGAATTGGAAAGTCTCCACGAACTGCAGGTCTTCTCCCTCATCCAAGATATAACAACTGTTGAATCCTCCTCCAACACCAAATTCCGAAACCCCTGACTCCTAGCTTTCCTGAATCCCATAACCAAAGCAAGAAGCTCTGCCCGCATTGCACTACCCTCCCCGAGCAGCCCAAAAAACCCATGTAGCACACTCCTTGTATGATCTCTGAACACTCCTCTAACCCCAGAAAGACTCAGGTTTCCCAACGATGATCCATCAAAATTCAGCTTGATCAAACCCGTAGCAGGAGGAGACCACCTTGCCCTCACCTGGACAAACGAAGTACGAAGAAGCACACCGACCTCCAATCTCTGATCACAGATGAAATTAATAATCCTATGAATTCCTCCCTGGAAATCACCCATGAAATAGCTGAAGTATATGCACTCTCAACAATGGACTGAGTGCTATGTCATCTGCGCTTAAAGATTTTGCTATCTCTTTCCCTCCAAATGGCCAAAAAAACACAAAGATTAGAGCCCTGTAAAGCATCCTACCACATTTGTCCATCCAGGGAAACCTCCATTGTCCCAAAAGTGATTGGGCATCAAAGGGCATCACAAAGGACACACTCACTATACCACAAAAAGTAGACCAAATTGAAGATTCCATGCAAGCCCAGAAGGGGCCCAGGAAAGAATATTAGCCACCAAAGCATCCCTGTCGAAGGCTAATTTGAACAACCGGGGAAAAAGGTTAGCCAAAATGTCATCAAGCCACCAATGATCCAACCAAAACATAACTTTGGATCCATCACCAACCAAAAAACGAGAATGAGAAAAGAACAATGGGGCAAGGTCGAGCACCACTTTCCAAAGGCCGGACTCCGATACCCTCCAATGTGGATTAATATACCAACCATTATCGTGTGAGCCATACCTGTTATGAATACCTTTGCGCCATAAATTGTCTTTTTCCATGCAAAAACGGCATCGCCATTTCCCAAGTAAACCCATATTCTTAGCAACAATGTTCCCTAAATTGATACCCCTTTTTTTTCTCAACACATACAACATCCCATCTAAACAAGTGATCCTTTTTACCAAAACAACCCCCTTCCCAAAGAAAATATCTTCGGCACTTTTCAATAATCTTGACCACCCTACATGGACATTTGAACATAGAAAGATAGTAGATCGGAATGTTAGCAAGGGTGGATTGAATCAAAGTAATCCTAGCGAGTCTCGACTCCACCTTCTCAATCACAGGAGTCCAAAACTGAAGCGATTTATGATTCCCACCCAAAGGCATCCCTAAATAAGTGATAGGCAACTCCTCAATACGACATCCTAACGTATCAGCAATTACAAGCAATTGCTCCTCCTGGACTCCTAAACCCGAGATCGTGTTCTTATCAAAATTTACCTTCATCCCCGAAATCATCTCAAAAACTTTGATGATACATTTCACATGAAAAATCTGCTCCTCAAAAGCCTCGAGAAACAATATAGTGTCATCAGCAAACTGGAGATGAGTCATGAGAGACAGGGATTCTATCCGACCCAACCTGAAAACCACTAAAATACCACTGGCTTCCGCAGTCCTAAGAAAACAACTAAAGGCATCGCTGATCAGGGTAAACAAGAAAGATGACGAAGGATCTCCCTGACGAACACCCCTAGAGGATGGAAAAAGGCGCTTGACACATCCATTGATAACGAAAGAGAATTACACATTCTTTACATACACTCATCTATTTACGCCATTTCCCAAACCCTTTCCATTCCAAAATAGAATCCAAGAACTCCCATTCTACCCTATCATATACCTTTTCCAAGCCCAATTTACAAACCACACCCCCGGTTCCCCTGATTTCCTCCTTTCATCTACCCATTCGTTGGCTATAAGGATACTATCGAGAATTTGGTGACCTCTAATAAATGCACTTTGATTAGAAGAAACCACCGTATCTATAACCATCTAAATTCTGGATGCCAAGATCTTAGCGATGACTTTATATAGACTAGTAGTCGGACTAATAGGTCTAAAATCACGAATGTCCTTAGCCCCCGCCTTCTTGGGAATTAACACCAGAAATGTAGCATTAGTTCCTTTGTTAATAATCCCACTAGTAAAAAACTCATCCATCACCTCAACCAGTTCTCCCTTAATCAAATCCCAAAAATCCTGAAAAAAGCAATTGTAAACCCTTTAGGACCAGGTGCTTTATCCCTACACAAATCCCAAACCGCCATTTTAGTCTCTTCTTCCGTGAACGATCTTTCCAACCACTCAGTTAGCTAAGGGGCAATCTCAAAATATAGGGCTTATATATACCATCATCTATTCCTCACCATGGGTTTATCTTAGTATGGAATTTGTATTAGAACTTTTGAAGATGGCTTGTGGCCATGATCCCATATTTGTGCAAGCAGATCGTTTTCCTAAGATGGCACTCTTTTTTTAGAGAGGTGGTTCCGTTTGCATGGGGTTCCCACTTCCATTATTTCTGATCAGGATGTTAGGTTTGTGGGGCACTTTTGGTGTACTTTGTGGAAGAAATTGGGCACTCAGTTACAATATTCCAGCACTTTTCATCCCCAAATTGACAGGCAGATGGAAGTCGTGAACCAATGTCATGAAAAATTGCTAAGATGTATAGTTGGAAACTATTTGAAGACACGTGTTATTGTTCTATCTCAAGCTAAGTTTGAATATAATAACTCAGTCAAACACACTACAAATAAGACACCTTTAGCAGTGGAGTTTGGGGAATAGCTTTCAGAATTTCTCTTGGAAAAAAGGAATTTGTTTTTATTTACAGAAGTAAACTATGTTTCTTTATCAATATTTAGGCATTTAAAGTAATATATTCTATAGAGAGAAGGATTACAAAAGGATTGTTTTTCAAACTTTATTTTTATGCTGTTAAATAGCCGAATCGTTTGAATAGTACAATTAAATTGGAAATTGTAAGATTTCATTGTATCAATCATATAATTCAAACAAAAATTGATTTTTCACTAATTTGAATTGAGTTATGGTCGAATCGAATTGACTCATACGGTTCCTACAACGAACCATACAGTTTTAACAACAAAACAATTGAGCAACTAAGAAGAAACATATCCATAAAACAAGTGCACTCAAGTTTAGCATTTTGTGATGGAAACTGGGAAAGACTAGGAAATATAGGATTGGAAATGCACAAATTCAAGCAAGTCTAGGAATGGACCCTATAGAACATAAATAAAGGAGAAACTATCAAGATGGTTTGGACAAGTTAAAAGAAGACCAGAACGACATCAGTGATGACTTGTGAGCTTATCTTAGGAGAAGGAGCATAAAGGATGAAGAGAAGGCATTAACTGCATAAGAGGACATGGATTGAGTTGGCGAGGAAAATTTAATGATATATAAGTTAACAGAAGGAATGGCATTTTTCTGGATTGAATGGTGGAACATGATTTGTGCTGCCGACATCAACCAGTAAGAAAAAGGGCACGTCGTTTGGTTGACTAGATTGGCATGCAAAACATTATTGAGATCTGAAAGAAAATCAAGAAATACAAGGCTTGTAGGTAATGGTCAAACAATGTTAAAACGAGTTCATAACTTTCAAGGAAAGAAACTCAAGCATACCGCAGTCAACTTGGATTTAATAGTTACAGTGAATATCACAAAACAAAAGCTAATACTTTCTCCCTTTGTTATATGTACATGATGAAAATGGATGATCTGTTTTTATTTTACTAAAACAGGACACAATCCCCCTTAATATTAACACACACACACACACACACACACACACACACACACACACACACACACACATATATATATATATGCTGTAGAATGCTTTTCAAAAACAGAAACCATGCCTCTTATTTATAATGAAAACACATTACAAAAAGGATGGCGTGACAGAAGATATTTTGCATTTTTTACAAACTTGAGATATTTATTACATATACATTGAGATAGCATATTATGTTTTGTGTGATGATTGCAGGAAAGTGTGATTTATCAAAACTCAAGAATGTGGCTAAATATTATTTGCTAACCACACCAATAAGATGAATATTCGTAGCCATAAAATGAGCAGAAAGCAGTTGAGAGAACTAAACTTCTTCGATGCAAATTATCTGATAGAGAAGAGGCTAAAATCTGCTCCGCTTACCATTTCCACATAAATTTGCAATAGCTCCTGCCACCATTCGAAGGGTTTGAGGATCATCTGTTTTGGATGCTATATTTGCCAATAGTTGAGCACCTCCTTTGCTCATTATTAATTCTTGATTCATCTCTGAAATTTAACAAGGTAGTGTCTTAGAAATCACATACTCAATTTTTCTTGAATTTCATTATGTTTTCTTACACTTTCATGAGAAACAGAAAGCACATGCTACATAGAAATTCCAGCTACAAAGCTCATGGTATTGTTATGTAAGGTTTTGATATAACTTCAAACTGCAAACTGATTCTATGCAGCATGAAAGAACACAGGATCAAAGAAAACACATAGTTAAGCATTTTGATGAGTAATGAGAATTCTGTCAGGCCCCTTCTAGGAGAAAATAATCAGAAGAAAGATTTATCATGGACAGACCCAAGTTTGCAAACATGGTAAGGATACTCATTAGGTTCTAAGTTCTAACAGGGACGAATATGCTGCTGCTAAGTCGGCAATCTTTTGTAGTAGACATTATTCTGTGTACAGAACCATAGCAAGCCAAAAGGAGGACTAATTCATTGAGTTGGAGATGTTCAGTACAGGAGAACATCTATAAATAGACATCCTGGCTGTTTGGCATAGTTAACAAAGATGTGATGATATAAAAGGCAATCAAAGATGTAGGGTCTGAGATTAAAATTTAAATTTTTTTGTTGATCAAAATACTTTGTCAGTATTAATAAGGATATACAAAAGAGCATAGCATCATTAAATAGGATACTTGGTGCAAAATCAATCATTTATAAACTAAGATATAAGGCAGTGTACTGGGAAGGAGTACCATTCATGGCCAAGTTGGCTATGGCCCCTGAAGCAACTCTAAGAATTGTTGTATTTTGTGATGATCCCAAAAGCATGAGAAGAACATCTAAACCCCCTTCGTCCACAATCTTTTCCTGATTCAAATCTGCAATAGAAAAAACAGCTTAGCTGCTCATATTCACCTTGAGACAAAATGAAATGTTACACTTGTGTATTCATGAAAAACCTTTCAACTTAATCATAGAATTGTTTGGTACAAAATAAAAATAAATAGAATAAAAAATAAAAAAAACCTTTCAGATGTTCTCAAATGCAAAAAGGCATTTTGAAAACAATTCTGACTTGTGTTCTCAAATGCAAAAGGCATGAAGTGAGGTGTTGGGACCACCAGAGTCCAGATGCTTCAGGCATACACCTTGAAGCATGACGTTTAGGACTCAAAATAAGAGAATTTTATTCAGATATTAAAAAAGAAAGTTTATTCGACCATCATATAAAACATTAATCAAATTAAGGAAAAAATGAAGATGTGATTAGAATTCAGTCCTTTATTTAAATATAACTTCTGCATTAAAAAATAAACGATGTTTGTTCAGCAGTGCTTATTCTGGATTTCATTTACAACAAATAGTAGCAAAGAAGTCTCAAGAAAATTTAGGCTAGCAGCCTCCATTCCATTCAACATCAACTAGGGAAATCCTTAATGTCCAATAGAGTGATATATTCTTTCTCCCTGGGTGGTGATATAAATCCAGGATGTAATAATAATTTTACAAGTTGTTGGGGATATATTGCGATATTGATAGATATATCATGATATTGGAAATACTTCCCCTTTGTTGACTCATGTCTACCATTATAAGAGGTCAAATAAGGGAAATTTTGACAGTCTTCCCATATTTCAATTATAACTTTATCAAAAATGCTTGAAAAACTTCAAATCTTCTTCCAAACACTTGACTTTGATTTCAAAGTACTTATGTGCATTCATGAACTCCTCTTCGATTCCAAAGTCGTCTTAAAAGGGATTTGACATTCTTCCTTAAAAGTTGCCAAAAATAAGTGAATTTATGTTTTGTGTTCTTTGCTTCATTTGCATTCTATTCTAAGGAAATGCATGCCAAATCACATATGTGATGGCACATGCATTTCATTTATGGATATGTGGATTTGAAAATTTGAAGCCCTGAAAATTTTCGGGAAACCAATTCTTTTAGGTTTCCACCTAAATATGTAATGACTAATGGTTGACTCTCTAACAGCAGAGTTAGTTACCTGACCTTTTATGCTTTGGACTCAACACCCACTTTGTGCTGAATTCTTTTTATCTATTGCCACATACATACCCTTTTCTTCTTTCTTCATTTCCATTTTTCTGTCTATTATTTTTCCATAATCATTTTTGTGTACTTCAAAATAACTTCTATTCATGTTTTATTTGATTCTTTAAGGTCTAACCAACTTGGATAAGATCTGCATTTTAACAAAAAAATAAATAAAAATATTTGTAGCACGAGAATGCATAAGGAGAAAGTGGAATATAAAGTAGAGAGAAAACCATTCATATACAAGATACATTTCCAGAGAAAACTCAATCTACAAATGACTAACCAAATACATTATACATTATAGTTCATATACTCTTAAAGATGATTAATTTATAAGCATAAAATCTTAGGAAGTAAAACATATTTTGTACCTTCAGCAGCTAGATTGGCTACCACCTTCACAGCCTGGATTTGAATATCCAAATCTTCAGATCTTAACAACGCCAAAATCTTTTGAAGACCAACTGGATGTTTGTCAAACCAATTACATGTAAACCAAGATATATCAAGAAGATTCATTAAGAAGATTTATATAGAACTTGACTCTATATGGATTATAATTAATAAAATCTTGCCTTCCTCACATAACTTTGCAATAGTGGCCCTTTTACCAAATCCTGAAGATCCTTTAGCAATATTTTCTTTCATATGCAATTTCCTATCCTGCAGAACATTGAAATGTTAAAACCATGAAAATAAATTTAATACTGCAGAATGTGACTTCTAATAATGTTGTAGTATAAATAACCTCATAGTCATCTTCTCCAGGCACAAGCCTTTCGAGTTTTACCAGCTCAGCTTCAAGATTCTTCTTTTGCATCTCTTCAACTTGTAGTTTTTGTCTTACAGTATGAAGATCTCCATCTAGCATTGCCTAAAAATTGGAATTTTGAAGCAACATCTTGCGTAAGCAATAAATTTCCAAGAGAACAAAATTTTTTTGCAACATTGGGGATTCATATATTACAAGACCGACAATCCACAATCATGCCTTCTCCCAACTAGTTACGGGTTCAATTAGATAAGCAGGCTAGTGTATGAAGGGTCCTAAATATAATTAACATTTACTATTAAGTTGGAAATTTTTTCAGCATACCCATCCAAGATCATATCCAAACCTTACCTTCTCGGATAATAGCTTTTCATTTTCTATTTTCAAAGATTGCAGTTCATTTACAGTCATCTCATATTGTTTATACACTTCTTGTAACTTCATTTTAAGCTCATCAATCTCTTTTTGCCCTTGAATCTGAAAAGATATTAATTCTTAATTAGTATAGAAGTTTGGAAAGTCAAAAGGAATACATATGATATATGTGTGTGTATATATACACTAAGAAAGATAAAGACATTGGCAGTTTGATAACCTTCAAAAGTTGAAAGAAACTAGGAGGTAGTTGTAAATAGTCAATAGCTCTGACACTGGATTCTGATGCATGCCCTTTGTTAAGCTATGTTGGTGAATAAATTTTATTTATTACCAAAAACTTGGATACATCATATAATAGCAGAAGTAATAAATTCCCTAGATGATCCATGACAAAAGAAAGGGAAAAAAAACGTGCATTAGATCGGGTATACATATTATGCAGGAACTAGAAACTTTTGTGTGCCTTTCAACCCATGCATTTAACTGCATATGAAATTTATGAAGCAAGTTTCACATCAAGATGGCATATTCCTTCCGTCATGTTCTGAGAGCTCCGAGGGAAGTTCTCCCTCCTCTTTTTCCTTCGTCTTGGTTGTGAAAGTGTTTGTCTGGACTACTGTCATGTATAGGATTAACACTTGTGATCTGCTGCAACGCAAGAGGCAGGACTGGTTTTTATCCCCACATGTGTTTCCTTTGTCGAGAGAATTGGGAGTCTATGGATCATTTGTTGTTACATTGTTCATATTCTTTTGTGCTGTGGAGGTTTTTCGTGCAGTTTACATAGGTTGACTGGGTATGGCCGCATGGTATTGCTAGGTTGTGTGAGCAGTGGCGGTTCTTGTTTGGGTAACTCGAGGCCTTCGGGGGTTGGTGGCATTTTTAGGAACCATTTTTTTTGTTTTTTTTTTTTTTTTTTTTTTTTTTT
>JAUPMG010000001.1:19015316-19029409 GCA_031762675.1 Pachysandra terminalis
CATAATACATATATAATAGTTATAAAATATGAAATAAGGCCTTATATTTATGTAATAAAAAGTAGAATCTTGAATAAAATTTGATAGATTAAAATAGGAAAATAAATTCTGATTAAATTTTCAAAAATTATTTAATTAGTAAAAACAATATTTAAAATTAAAAATTGAAAAAATGTAGAAAAATATAGGAAAAATAGTAGAATACCATATTACAAAAACTAAATAATTTATGGGCTGAAATTTACTTAGATTAATTTTTGAAATTACTTAATTAGTGTAATTAATATTAAAAATAGAAAAATTAATTTAAAAAAAACATTAAGCTATAATTCCTGAGTTGTTATGACTTTTATATTGTTATTTGCTACAGGTTCATCTGATCTAAGATTGCAAGGAGGAGGCCAGATATAGGATGGCAACATGGGGTCATGTACGAGAAAGATAAGAGCAAATCCAATGCAACTACTGTGGCTATATCAAGAAGAGTGGTGGCATGTCAAGACTGAAACAGCACTTGACAAATGGTTACAAGAATGTAACTAACTATCCAAAGGTGCCTCCTAAGGTGAAGATACAGATGGAAAATCATTTATTGACTGGGGGTACATTAAGGAAAGATAAGAAGGAAAAAAAGAAGAGTACCAGACGTAAAGTGAAGCAACCACCCCATCTACTAATGGATGATGACAACAATGATGATGACGACATTACCTATCCACCTAATGTCACTACTGAGCATAAACGACTACAGTTAGCGTTGCATACTGGGCATCTATACAGCTTGAGTATGAAAGGAGAGAGAAGAGACAGAGGACTTTTGAGGCAGGACCGTCTGGGGCAAGGCCGTCAAGGGGTAGGCCGTCGGCTGGGCCAGGAGAGGGTCTGCATCTAGATCAGGTAGATCGAGACATAGAGCATCGGCGTTCCAAAGGAGTCATGGTGTTAGGATGCCTGATCCACCTTTAGACCCATCAATGTATAAGTCATCTGATTAAGCCCAAAAGCGCCTTAGGACGCTTGGACTAGAGGAAATATAAGAGAAAAGATGGGTAAGTTCATTCAAAATTCTTTATAATCAATCACATCATAGCAAATGCAGTTGACTCAACACACTTCATGAATATGGTAAATATCATACAGGAGTCCGGGAAAGGAGTGTTGCCCCCCACCCCAAGAGAGATTTTGGGAAAATACTAGACCAGGAGGAGGCAGAGATCAGAGAGTACATTGATACATTGAGGCCACATTGAGAGGAGTATGGCATCATTATCATGTGTGATGGGTGGACAAGCTCCACAAAGCTATTAATTATAAAATTCATGGAGTATTGTAGAGGACGAGCCATAGATGCTTCTGATAACATAAAGGATGCAACTTACATCATGGGTTTGTTGATTGATGTCATCAAAGAGGATGGGCAGAAAAATGTTGTACAGATTGTGACAAATAATGGCAGTGCCTTTGTAAAGGAAGGGAAGACACTTGATTGAGTCTCTTGTGTTTGACGCTTTTTTATTGATAAGTCATGAATAATTGAACATATTTGTTCTCTTATTCAACAACGTACTGACTGAACCGCAAATATCAGTACAGTAATAGACTTGGAACGAATGCAGAGTTATTGCAGGTCGTACATGATGCGTAGGCAAAACTGGACCCTAAGTCTAAGACAAAAGGGTTGTTTGGCAATGAGGTTTTTTCCTAGACACTTGAAGTTTGTTATTTTAGTTTTCAGCTTAAATGAGGTTCTAATTCGTGTTGTATTGTATGTTGTGGTTGCTTATGTTTAGGGATTATATTGAGTCAGTCGGATCATAGGCCGCCATTGCTACTAGGAAGAAGATGATGCCATGTAAGTTTGAGTTATGTTTTAGTTAATCATTTTAATTAGATATACTTTTAATTTCTAGATTTAATGATCAGGTGAGTAGTGGCATGTGTACGAGATCAGCGCCTCTACACTTCGGTCTTTAGCCGTCCATATCTTGGCCTAAACTGCCTTATCTTCAGCTTGTTATAGGAATTGGAGCACTTTTGCCCTCATTTATACGAAACAACACAACAAATTGGCATATCAGAAGCTTTAGAAGTTAGTTTTCTACCATACAACATGCATTTGAGGATGAAAGTGATAGAGGATGAAAGCGGGGCACTTTACCGACTGACCCGGTGGACTTGCTAGTGGAGATGACCAATGAGGATAACAAACTTTATGAGTGGGTTAGGACTTCTAAGTTGGACCAGGCCGATGGGCGCCCTAATGCAGAGATAGACAGAGCTGCTGAAGAGATGGAGATTATTGTGGATCAGGTTATGGTGACAGAGGTGGGAGAGAGCAGGAGACTCTTTCAACAAGGCCATGCGCATCACCCCGTCACCCACACGTTTTGATGGTGCTGATAATGGGAGTGGTAGTGGGAGTCGAGGTACTAGTGATGATGGGAGTCCAAGGTACTGGTGGTGGTGGATGAGAGGATGATGATGATGATGATGATGATGACAGTGATGGTGACGAAGGTGGCACGAGTGGAGGAGAAGGTGGTAGTGGTATTCAGATAGGCATGTCCCCTTTCACAACAGAGGGTAGCTTTGATTACACCACACTGAATACAGATCATGGTGCAGCATCTCCACATGGTAGAGCCAGTCAGCCTTCTCAACACCAAGCCAGCCAGCCTTCTCAGCACCAGGGTAAGGGGAAGAAGCATTTGGGAGTGCAAAAAGAGACATCCATCTCTCATAGCTTTGGGAGCTTGGATCTAAGGCATGGGCAGAAGGGATCTTCCTCATCAGCATCATACGGCGGATATGGAAGCTACGGCAGATATGGAGGGTATGGAGGATATGGGGGATATGAGGGACACCACCCAGCAACATATCAGAGTCAGGAGTCAAAGGAGTCCAGATCTTACGATTACGGGTACGGAAGCTATGACACCGTGCCTTATGTTGGAGGAGGAGGATATGGTATATTTCCAGATACCCCAGACCCTACTACTGCAGGATATGGGGATGATTCATATGGATACCCATCTGTTACTCTAGTTGCTGTCACGATCACTACCTTGACGACCTATTTCCCCTAATACCCCCCTATGGGAGCATTAGTGCATGACACCTAAGGACTACCAGAGATATGTCTCTTAGTACATGGAGTCGTATCATCGAATGATGTCCTACGCCCAGTATTGCAACTACGTGGGGCAAACATATTATGGTGGGGGACAGCGCAGAGATGGAGATGATGATGCTTATGAGCCTGCCCACCATTTGCTTAGGATATGAATGGCCCAAACACAGTAGCTTTGATGATACTTGATTTCTATTTTTATATATCTCTTTAGTTTGACTTACATTCACGTTTAGTTTGATCATTTATGGCATTCCGACTTGTTATTATCTTTTAGTTTGAATTACATTCACTTTTGTATAATGAATATGACACTTGATTTCTACTTTTATGTATCTTTTAGTTTGAGTTACATTCACTTTTAGATTGAATTAATTAAACAGCCAAGGTTTACGATGTCGATGTCGCCAGGCATGTCACCAGGTGACTTCGGCGAACATGTCGGCGACATGGTGAAAACAGGGGGAAATGTCGGGGAAATGTGAGGAAACCATGGGTTTTTTATGGACTTTTAGCCTCAAACTTTAAACATGTATAATTAAGACCTAAATGCATCCAAATACATCAAAAAATGCAAAAACAATGCTTACACATTAAAAGTCGTTACTTAAGGGGGTCAACTTACACGTTGTCGGGTCTGCAAGCTGTAAAAAAGATGCTACATCTAATTAAACTACCCTAAAAGTGAACGCAAGTCAATTAAAAGATATATAAACTAGAAATCAAGTGCCATATCTATGAGGGGGAAAAGGGAAATATGGGGGAAATGATAGGGAAATCTGGGGAAATGTGGGATTTTTGATGGGGTTTTCCTCCCAAGTTTTAAAAAACCCTAAGTAGTGTCTAAATACATCATTATACATCAAAAAATGCAAAAACAAATGTGTAACATTTTGTTTAATTTAAAAAAAAAATTCAAAAAAACTGAAAATTTTCCCCATATCGCCCATGTCGCTGACATGTCGCCGACATGTAGCCGATGTCTCCCCAAAACGACTTATGGGCGATATGTCGTGTCACCCATACCGAAAATACCGAAATGGCGACATGTCGCCCGACATGGGCGACATTGCATTCCTTGCCAACAGCGTGTAAGTTAACCCTCTCAAGTACCACTCCAATAAGGTCATCTTTCACTGCCTCCCAACATTCTTGAAAAAAAAAAAGCAATTGTGAAACTATCTGGGCTTGGAGCTTTATCTTTATCTAACTCCCAAACTGCATCCCTGATCTCCTGATCCTCAAAAGGACTCTCCACCCACAACACATGCTGCTCTAACAATCTTCTCCCAACTAAATTAGTTACATCGAAACAATAATCCTGGTCTGACCTATACAACCTTGAATAATAATTTGAAATCTCTTTGACTATCTTGACTGCATCCTCAACAATCTCACCTGAAATCTGAAGCCTCACTCTAAGATTAGTCTTTGCTCTCCCATCAGCTAACTTATGAAAAAATCAAGTATTTTCAGCACCCTCCTTTAGCCATGTTACCCTAGATTTCTGCTTCCAACTAACCTCATCTTGCCTAAACACGACCTCGAGTTGACTTTTAGCCACCTTCCTCTCCTCATATTCATCCCTAGATATCTCTCTGTGTTGTTCTGCACCATCAATGCGAACGACCAATAACCTCAGTAAGAACCTGTTTTCTTGAATTAAGATGGCCAAACTCCCTTTTATTCCACTCTTTTTTTTTATTTCAACTATTTCAGAGATTGCATAAATTGATACCCTTTCCAGTCTCGATAATTATTAGCGCTTTCTGCCCACCAATCTCTAACTCTCCCCCCAAAATCCCTGGTTGTAAGCTACATATTTTCGAGCCTAAAAAGAGATGGACCACATCTTAACATTTCCATGGTAATGAGAATAGTACAATGATCAAAAGTGATTCTCTCCAAAACCGATCGAGATACCCGACGGGTAACGATCATCCCAACAAAACAAGACCAAGCATCTGTCCAAACAACACCATAAAGCATTTTCCTGACAATTTGACCATGTAAACCACCCCCCACTCATAAGATAGTCAACTAGACTAAGGTCCCGAATGAGGCTCGAGAAATCCCACATACTCCTAACCTCTAACCAACCTCTACTCCTTTCCTCTAGATTCCTAACCACATTGAAATCCCAAACAGGTCATCCCATAAATCTCCGATTCAGAACCCTACCTTACGCCTTTTACAATTTGGACCATACACCCCTGTGAGAACCCAGAAAAAAGGATCCACCAAGTCAATGATTTAGACAGACACCAAAAAACTACCCACGCTAAGAACATCCCCAATAACACACTCAATATCCCACATGACCAGGATGCCCCCACTGAAGGGAGCACCCCCCATTCCAAGTTCCTGCCATTCCAGGTCATACTAACCAAACTGGCACTAATTCTTTCCTTTTAAGTTTCCTAAAGAATGACAAAAACAGACTTAACTCTAATACAAAGCTCTCTCACCGCTTGCCTCTTATTGGCTCTTCCGAACCCCCTTATATTCCAACTCAAAATCTTCACTAAACACTAGATGGTCTACGCTCCCTCACTCTCCTCCTAAAGTATTGTAAACACGACGAGGTGTTCCTAGCTCGCAACAAACACCCGAGAGGTTGGCCAAATCCATTCCTCCTAAACCTCTGCACTGCCGAGGCCAGAGGAATGGGATTAAAATCCCGGTCCGACACAAACACTCTAAAAAGTCTAGCAATGTCCACACACACCCAATCGTGCATGTTCTCTGACTCCGACTCAAAATTACTACTCTTACTCCACCCATCTTCCAAATAACCCAACACGAGACTCCCCACCTCAGGATTATCGCAACTCATTACACACTCAAGTGGATCAATAGCTGATAGAAAATCAACAAATCTGATAGTCGTGACGAAATGCAGTTCACAGAAAATGTCAGCATTAACCCCATTTGCCTGACCAAAACCCTCAACAATTTATTGATCAGACCTGCAAACAAAGAATTGGCACATATGGAGGGATTAATAAAATCAACACACAAAAAGAGACTGACACTTACCGGAGAAGAAGAAAGATAAGGCAAAGGACTGCACAACTTCAACTCAAAAAGATTCAGACTGGCACTTTAACCATCCACATTGAAGGTGAGCCGAGATAGCTTTGACAACCCCAATCAAAACAGTATGTGATTCAAAAGACAAGGAAAATCAAAAACACCACTTTTCCATGACACTCCGAAATCATCCATCATTGTGGTTGACCACCACATTCTCCTATTTCAACTCAACTTGTTAACCCCATTAAAGTCCGAGATTGTATGCCAACCCCCCACCTTTGGCTTCCACTGCCACCCACCAAGAACACTAGCATCCGATGAACCAATCTGAAGAGCTTCCCCTCTGTCGTCAGCTCCGAGAGCCACCAAGTCTTCTGGTGCTCTGCGACGAGAAGGATCCACCAAAAGAAGACAAAGGCTTGCGATCTCCTGATGAAGAAACTCCATCTGTTCTTTTAACTCAAACACTGAAACGGCTAGTTCCAAATGGTCAACCCCACTCCAGTTCACACTGGATAACCCCGCCAAGCCAAGCCCACAAGAACCCAACACAAAAGAAGAAGAAGGCTGCAGGCGAGCCAAAGGCTGAACAAAAGAGCCCAAAAAAGGCTCCAATCCACTAAACGACGACCGATCAGACTCCTGGGCCGGCCCAAGAATGGGCTCCAAAGCAACACCCAAACAGCCCACCAATCCCACACTCCGATCGAACCCCGGGCCCACCAACTTACCCCCATCGCCACACGTGTCACCAGGGAACACGCCTGCAGCCAACCTCCGACTATCCAACTGAGCAACCTTCCTTACCTCTGTAGAAGTCAAACCGTCAGACATATTCTCAGTAGGTCTAACCTCTCCAACCTTATCAAGACACCCGTTCATTAATAACTTCTCGGCATTGTTGTGTTCATTTTGAAATAAAATATCCGGCTCAGTGGACCCACGCGACCCGACCACCCCAACCAAACCATCTTCTTCCTTACTCGCACCAACCTTCTTTGAATTATCTGAACGAAGCCAATTTCCAAAGCCACGATAACATGGTAAAGATTTGGGGGGACGATTTCAATGAAAGTCTCAAGTTATTCCTTCGAAATCAATCAAAATCAACCGCGGAATCCGACAGGCTCTGCACTCCTCAACGTTTAGTAAGATAGCACCTACTAAATCTCCATAGTCAAATGGAACTCCCATGCCACGCAGTCCTCTGTAGGCATCACCTAAGCTTTTGAACATTTTTGGTCCCCAACAATTAAGCGGAACACCAAACACAGCAACCCACAACCCCTTATCGCAGACCGGACCAGCGTTGCCAGGAAACCCCGAACACCATTCCTGAAATCTCAAGGACCCCAGACAAGGAAGCCTTTCCAAAGAGACCAACCTTCTGGCAGCATCGCTGGAATTAATATAATTTTTTTTGTAATGTTTTAAGTTATGTAGGTGTAAACATGTCAAAATACGCATCTCAAAAAGCTTCAATAGAAATTTCCCCTTTTTTCCCAAAGGTTTCCCCCATTTCTCACTCTTTTAAGGCAATTTTGACATTTTCCTTGATGTATCGAGCGCTATTTCCCCTTTCCCTCAGTGGTGATATATCTAGCGATAGAGATAACTAAAACTTTGGTTAGAGCCCAAATATGTATTCTTCTTATGAGCCTGAGGGAGGTGAAGGCACAATGTTTCACTGACTTGAAGGTGCAGAGTGATTCGTCTATAGTTATCTCTTGGGTAACTATGTAGTGACCTTAATCATAATTAACTTGTATTTTTGTGAATTAGTTTATTTTATTTTTCGATTATTTGTTAATTATATTATTAGTGTATGTTCATATTGGACTACACATTTGTACATGAATCTTATTTTAATTATTGTATATTTACGTATAATACCTTAATTTGGAATTAAGCATGCATTAGTTATTAATTATATTTATATAAATGTTAATTATAAGCCCTGTTTGGAGTTATAAACTATCATAATGGCAGTATTGTAATTAATATGAAAGCTGAAGGGTGGTTATGCCCTACATAATGGCAAATCTGTAATTACAGGATTTTTAGAGATCTTTGCGAAACAGGTCACATGGGGTGTTAGGGAGCAAGCGTCTCCACGTAATGGACAAGTATCACATGGGAGGTGAAATGTGTAAGACACGTATCTTCACCTTGTATTAGTAAGGTTAAATGAGTGTTAGTTGATTAGAAGTAACCTAAGTTGAGTAATTCAATCCCTTAATTACTAATCTAGCTAACTAGATTAACTAATAAATATATCGTAAGCTATTTATTAGTAATATAATTGGCATATGAATATAAGGTACTAAAACAGTTCAGAGTCATTTTAGTTGAAATTCGAAAAACCTGAGAAAATAATAGAGAAAATCAGAGAGAATTAAAGGAGACCTTAAGGAGATGGCCTACCTGAAGATAGTTGCTGATTTAAGGTGATTTAGAGCTTAGGATGAACCTTAAGGCTTGTTGATGGTATGCTTGTTGCTGAGTTTTATCCTAAGAAGTAAGTAATAATCCGTTTTTTTTTAAAACCATGAATTTATAATGCATGTCTAAGCATGGTTTATGTAAGGTTATCTGTAGAATGATATACTTACGTTTCCAGCTATGTTCAAGTGTAAACAAGATGTCAAATTTATGTCTTTCTTCTGGTTTTGGTTCATAAATTTTATACCTGAAGTTTGACAACATATTTTACTTTCATGTGATGCTTTGAAGGTAAGGTTATCTGATTCAATTACAGGTTTAAGGTTTCTAAAGTATGTTTTGTAGATGTTATTACAAGTTGATTTACGTTTGTGGAATGAAGGTTTTACAGAACCAGAAATTCTGGAAAAAAAAATGTCTTTGGCTAACCGAAGAGGTCCTTAGGATAACCAAGAGAACCTCGGCTAACCGAAGAGCCCTTCGGCAGCCTTTCCAGGAATTTATATTCTGTAGGTATTGTGGCCTTGGCTAATTGAAGCATAGCCTCGGCTAGCCGAAAACACCCTATTTTCACTAAAATGTATATTTCTTATTTAAATAATTGTTTGAATTATTAAATGCATCTTTCTGAGGAAATGTTTAATATTACATGGTTTGCAAGCATGACAGCATGATATATCATATATATATATATATATATAAGTAGATACATATGTTGATGTCACAAGTACATTACAACATCGAACATGGATTTGAATCTACAATTGCATGTGTTGGACGGTTATGTGGAGATTGTGAAGGACATGTGATTGTAGGCCAGTGAGAAGCTACATGCAGTGTTGTTACACCTTAGGTGTGGCAACGATATGGATATATGGATATTAAGTTTATGAGTTTTTTGGGCATCAGCTGACGAGTTATGGCTTGGAGTCCTTGCAAGTGATCACTTGTACCCCTCTGCTGATGGTCATGAGCCTGGCCCGATCATGACATCAGATTGACTCCTGTTATATTCTGTGAGCTTCCATGTGGTAAAGTAAACTTTACTGAGAGCCTCGTGCCGGTAAGCTAGGCCTGTGAGCTAGCTATCATGGGAAGTGGCATCAAGGTGTCCATGCCAATATCTAAATGTAGCCCGAGCATCTATATGTGTTCCGGTTAGTTTCTCAGTATTATTTTAGTTAGAATGCATGATGATGACATTATTTTCATATTACATGCAGCGTTGGTTTGAAGTAGATCTGATTTACATTCCTTACCTTCTTATTCAAAATAGCATGTTTAAATTACTGTTTTGTTTAAATTACTGTTTTGTTTAAATTCATGGTTAGTACTTACCGGGATTAAATCCTCATTAAGTATTTATTAACACTTTTGTGTCTGGTGAGGAGGAGCAGTTAAAGAATCAACAAAGCAGGACAATCACCTCTGTCTTCAATAATCGGGGAGAGAGAGAGAGAGAAAGAAAGAGAGAGAGAGAGAGAGAGAGAGAGAGAGAGAGAGAGAGAGTTATATATTTTGGTATTGATCAGAACTTATCTAATGATACAACTCTATTGTATATATATACATATATATATATATATAACTCTTTTAGTATCTGCTATCTGTCTTAGCTTACTTATACTGCTAGTTGCTCTAATGTAATCTAATACAGGTATAATTGGTTTTAAATAACCATGAATTGAGCGGTTTGTAAAATTTCATTTTTCATCAAAAAAGAAATTTCCAGGTAGGAAATACCATAAGTTTTTGTCAGTCGGCATGTAAAGGAAAGGAAAGTAAAATGAACTTTTCGATGGAAATTGTGTGTTTAGTTTGTTTGAAAACATACACCCATTGGAAATTAATTTTCCAAAAGAATTTCTTTTTAAGTCAAAATCCCCTCAAAACCAAGGGGAAAAAATGGAAAGAGAGGTACAGTGCTCTTTTACTATACTTTCCTTTCCATCGTTTTCCTACTAACCAAATATAGCCTAAGGCCAATTTTGTGAACTTTGATGTCTTAATTGAGAACTGCTCACAGCTTATGTGGGCATATTTAAGAAATTTGATGTATCTATATACTATGAATAGTGTGATCAAAAGTACTGCATACTATTAAGAAAATTTCTGAAACTTATAACATGCTAAAAGGCAAAGTGTTTATGAATTAAAACTGAAAAATTAAATAAAGAAATAACCTCCAAATGAATCACGAAGCAATCTTGTGAGCTTAGAATCTCTTATAGGTCTATGTGGACTGTTTTCAGCTAATGCATTTATGCATTTTCCAAGGGAAGTGAGAGAAAGATTAATGAATTTAGCTTCTTCAAGCACGTGACCTTCACTTCCTGCAACAAGAAAATTTAATGAGTTGAGGATATATAGATGATATTACATAATAAGAGGACTGCACGTTCTACAGTTCTCAATCAAAGACTTTAATTACCCATTGCTATCTAATTCCCTATCTGTGGATAGAGTATTAGCTAATACTCTATTGATCACTGTGATTGTCCACATAAATGTTTAATAATTTATGTAGGGAAAGGTATATTATCTAATATATCAAGTATTACCATCCAAAATATATATATATCAAATATGAAAATAGTTACAAGTAATCAATCGGAAGAGAAAATGATAGGTGCCAGAAACAAAAGTTAGGAAAACATTATCATTCACAAGAACTTCTTTCTTCAAATATTTTTCTACCAAGGTCAACATCCCATCCCTCCCCCAAAAATAAATGTACACAAAGTAAGTACATTAGGCCAGATACAAAAACCGAAATACTAGGAGAAACACTCCTATCTATATATCACTCATTTACAGTAACTCCCAATTACCCCTAAAATCAAAAAAAGAAACAGATCAAAAATCACCACAAGTTGCAATCCAGAAGAAAATAGTAGATATCACCTGGTTGATCAGCCTCCCCACCTCACAGTCCAAGACATTGAACAGTATTCTATTCTGTTCCTTCCAGATAGCCCAACAAATGGCAAACGGACATACATTCTTCTTGGAACTAGCTTTCTTCCTTCCCCATCCTTCTAAAAACAGACATATATCCCTCGCCATGACCCAATGAACTCCCAATCTGCTCAAGACAGCTCCCCATAAACAGTTAGCCAATTTACAATGCAAGAATAAGTGTGCTACAGTCCCCTCACTTGCTTTGCACATAATGCATCTGTTTGGAATTTCCCAGCCTCTATATTGCAAATGATCAACTATCAGAACCTTATCTTTCACCAGAGTCCACATGAAGAACTGAACTTTGGAAGGGATAGCAGGTTGCCATAAGATTTTTGCCACGCTAAAAATCAATAATGCTGAAACAACCAACAGTAATAAAATTTCACTGAACAAACCCCTTTACTATCCCCACACCTTACCTTCACATTCTGTCCCTCACTAAAAGGGTAGCTAGGAATCAAAGATAACAACCTTGATACTGATTCCAGCACTATCAAATAAAGTGCAAGATAGCCCGGCCTGATTCCAATAGATGATATCACCCACTTTACCATATTTTAGGAGGGAAGTATTAAAAGACTTGGAAACTAATCTTTGAGAGTATTCATGACAATCCTTTAATCCAACCAAAACAAAATCCTTTCTCTATTACCCACTTCAAAATGGGTACCCTTCTCAAAATTAGAAGCAATGATGGATAAAGACAAAGATTTCCATAGACTCACACCATATGAATCATGAACCGAGAAAGCAGACCAACCCTTTCTCCATTACCCACTTCAAAATGGGTACCCTTCTCAAACTTAGAAGCTATGATGGATAAAGACAAAGATTTCCATAGACTCACACCATATGAACCATGAACCGAGAAAGCATACCAATTAGGCATCTCCACAAGCCTTTCCACCCTGAACCCCCATAACCATTTCCCCAACAATGCTTCATTGAACTCTACTAACTGCTTTATTCCCACCCCTCTTATGTTTGCCAATATCCTCCCATTTAAGTAAATGATACTGATGAGCTTTCCTCTTTTCCTTTCCATAGAAAATCCCTTTGCAAGTTACAACTTCTCCACTCTCCTTGCAACTGATGCGGGTATCTTAAACAAAAATGTATAATAATAAATATATATATATATATATATATATATATGGGCGTATTCGAAAAAGAACTACTTATCAAAGAATTTACCCCCTTTCAATGTTGAAAACTTCTCAGATCGCTTCACTGCCTTCTCCCATAAAAACTTCAATTTATATGAAGCTCTAAGCGGCAAGCCCAAGTAAGTAGTAGGTAACTTAACTAATCTGCACCCCAGAATACCCCAAAGATGATCAGTTTTCTCCTCCCCAATTTCAAACATTCCACTCTTATTCAAATTATTTGCCAGCCCCAACACCGCTTCAAAACATAATAGGATACATCTAAGGATTACTTTATGACCTTGAGCTGCTCTACAAATATAATGATATCATCAGCAAATTGTAGTAGGTGCAATATCTTCGGACCTCCATTACCTACTTTCACACCCTCCAACGGCCTCAATCGCCTCGCCTTTTCCATCAATCTGCTAAAAGCCTCAGCCACACCCACAATCAAAAATAGAAAGGAGAGAGGGGATCTCCTTGTCTAAGACCTCTACTTGCTTTGAAATTTCCCAAGGCTGCCCCGTTCACCAACACAGAAAAATATGTAGTAGTTATGTAGGTTCTCATCCAATTTCTCCATTTCAAACCAAACCCCATTCTTCTCAAAAGGTACAACAAAAAATCCCAGCTAACATGATTATAAGCTTTCTTAATGTCAAGTTTGCATATCACCCATTGCTCCCCATTCCTAGCCAACGAATAAACACATTCATTAGCTATCAACCCTCCATCCAGAATCTGCCTACCACCAATGAAAGTACTCTGAAACTGTGAGATGACAGTTGGCAAAACTCTCCTCAACCTATTTTCCAAAAGCTTAGACATGATTTTGTACAAACTCCCAACCAAGCTAATGGATCTATAATCCTTGAAATTCACTGCCCCTTCCTTCTTTGGAACAAGAGACAAAAATGTGGCATTGGCACTTCTTTCAAAGACTGAATACCTGCAAATTCCTCCAACAACCTCAACAAATCAGCTTTGATAGTGGTCCAGCACTTCTTACAGAACACAAGGGTGAACACATCCATACCTGGAGCTTTATCTCCATCCATCTCCTTAATAACTTTCCAAACTCCATCTTTTGAAAAAGCTCTTTCCAGGAAATCCTTCTTACAGCCTTCAAGCCACACCCATGGTTTAAAATATCTTATCTTATCCATCAATACGTATTGTGCATCTATTATGTCGGCACGATTCATAGGTGCATTATAGGATAAGTTAATTTCCACATGTTATCAGTCGATACATGTAATATATCGACTGTGTCGGTCAATATAGCTTATATGTTAAAATATATTGACCAATACACTTGATACAACATTCACTCCTTTGTACGACTCTCCTATCCCTAACCCAAAAACCAAACC
>JAUPMG010000001.1:19033371-19054084 GCA_031762675.1 Pachysandra terminalis
ATAAGCATGTATGTGAAATTTTAAGTCAAACGGACAAGGTATGTAATTCTCAACGAACCGAGGGGTCGCCGAATGGGCTTCGGCGCACCGAGGAGGTCACCGAGGGTTTCCAAAGGGTATTCTTGGGATTTTGGTTTCTGTTAGATGGTCAGGCTCGGCGCGCCGAGTTGGGATCTCGGTGTACTTTCCAAGGGGCTTAAATTTACATTCTGTGAAGCTCGGTGCACCTTCAGCGCACTGAATAGAGTCTCGGTGAACAAACCAGGGACTTGACAGTTTTGACGTCTCGTCGGTAATTTGACCATAACTTTGTGTATAATTATCGGAATCGCCTCAAATTTGTTTTGTTGTACTCCTAACGAGTAGGGGAATCCAAAAAGATAAATTTTGTGGTTCGGTGTACTGTTTGGCCCGCCAAGGAGGCCGCCGAACATCGCAATCTGGGCAGTTTTTGCCTGATTTTGACTCCTTTTCCACTATAATCATAAACATTGTTAAATAATCCCCCCTAACTTTGAATTCCGCACAGAAATCAATAGATAAACATCCATAAACATGATTTGATTCATACTTACCAGATCCTACCATTAAACTTTGAAAACTAAGATGAAAACTTTGAAAACTTACTTCATACAATTGAAAGTAACTTTGATCTCCTATTTCAACCAAAAGTAAGGTTAGTCTTGAATACTTAGCTTGATGTTGAAGGTTGGTGTAGAGAGTTACACCTCTTCCTCTTCCTCTTCTTCTCCTTCTTCTTTTTCTCCAAGTGATGAATCAATCTCCAAAGGTCTTGTGTTTAAATAGGCACTTAGGAATTCTAGAATTAGTAACTAAGAACTTTTAATCTTAACCATTCATTGAGAATTCTTAAATCTCAACCATAAGATGGATTTCCCAGACCATATGGGTTTCTTTCTATTATGGCTTCTTACTAATTCTTGTTTAGGATCCTAGTTTAGTTTCAATACTTACTATTTCTTAGTTTTAAATCTCAGCAATCAATTGGAGATTGAAGGCTCCTACAAGATCTCAACCATTAATTTATGTTCTAGAATCTTAGCTTTATTACTATTATAGTTTGTAGAGAATACATACTAATTACTTATCTTTGACTTGATTTCCTATTCTTAATCTTCTTTATTTTGAATTCTTTCTTTAAGAGTGTTTCTAGTTCCTTTTATTAAATCTCAGCCATTAATGTTATATTGAAAGTTACTGCAATATCCTAGCCATTGATTTCAGATTTTGAGATCTCTACAAGATCCTAGCCACATCTCATAACTTAAGAGAGCTATGATTGTGTGTGATGCACTTAGTTTCCCATGGTACAACCCACCAATCACAATCGGTCAAAAATCAAACATGATAGCTAATACTAAAATTTTAAATTAACCCTAACTTTTACATTATTTACATATTAACCCTATTGTTTTGTTTGGGTTATCACAGAGAACTAGTCTCATTAATCCATGAGATAACCGAGAATGAATCCCCCTCAACAATCCAATCAATACGATTCAATCTCCTAGGCTCCTCCAAACCCACCAGTAAAGCACACACCTCTGCCCTATTTGAATCCCCTTCTCCAATAGGACCCGAAAATGCATGAAACACCTTACCTTCCGAATCTCTAAATACTCCACCAACCGCAGATTTTCCAAGATTACCAATTGAAGATCCATCAAAATTCAATTTAATATAACCATCCCTCAGAACCGACCAACTCTGACCCTTCACCACCCAATGCAAAGATGAATGTAATAAAACATCCCAATCTCTAACAATATTCTCCAAAGAGTAACCCCTAAACTCTGGCAAAACCAAAGCACAAGAAGCCACAGTACTCATCACTGTATCAATGATCGATGATAAACTTCTCTCCACATCCTCAAATATTCGCCTATTTCGCTCTCCCCATATGCTCCACGGGGTAGCAAAAACCACCACATCCATCAAAGTCTTCCCTCTCCCACCCATCCCGTGATATCTCCATTGTGCCAGTAACATAGAGACCTTTTCCGGCATCACCCACTTCACTAATCTTTGTATAAAATAATTCCAAACACTCGTAGCCAAGCTGCAACGACGAAAAAGAAGATCAACTGACTCCCCCTGTCTCCTGCACATGAAACAAATATGTGGAGAAATAGCAAGATTACCTCTTCTCTTTTTTTGCATCAAGTCACAAGTGTTGATTCTATATAAAATGGCAGTCCAAACAAACAGTCTAACTCTAGAAGGTACCTGCAGTTTCCACAACTTTGAGGCGACAAAAGGAACAAAAGGAACGGGTCTCTGATTTTGCTCTTTGCACAAGGCTTTGAAAAAAGACTTAGTAAAAAAAGTGCCTTTAGACTCAAGTGACCAAATTCTCACATCAGCAAACTCTAGATTAATAAAGAAATCCTTTAGACCCCAACAAGAAGAACAAACTCCCCAATTTCTTGCAAGGTAAAATCCCTTCTGAAAACTAGATTCCACGACAAACCAGACTCAGACCAAGAAAGAACATCTGACACCAAAACACTTCTATACCTGGCCACCAAAAATAGACGATGAAACCGTGCCATCAGACTGGACTCACCAACCCAAAGGTCCTGTCAAAACAAAACACGTCTACCATTACCTACCCCAAACCTGAGAAAAGGATAAAAGAGAGGTACAAGAGCATTAATTGCCTTCCAGGGACTACTCAGGCAGGATTGTTCTAACTGGATTTTGAACAATATTCTTAAGCTCAGCTCGTTTTGGGGGGTATCTTTTAGTGGATTTGAAGACCAGGCTTCAGTGCTCATTACGGCGATCAAAAGGCAGCATCAAGTTGATATAGGGTCCAATAAGAAAATGGCCTAAGTGGTCTTTGAAGGAGGGTAATGGGTTTTCCAGTAACAAAAAGAGTTTGAACAAAAGGAATTCAGGGGTAGAAGGAGGTTCTTAATGAAGATACAAACTCTTTTGTGGAATGTGCAAGGTTGAACTCCTCGAAAAAACGCGTGGTAGTGTAGGATTTGATCAAATCTGTAGGGGTTGATGTAGTGTTGCTTCAAGAACTAAACTCGATGTTAATGTGTCTTCTTTGTTGTGCGAGATGTGAGACAAGTCTAAAATTCAATGGGAATGTAATCCAGAAATTTCAGAATGTTGAGTTCTATGGTGGGTTCTTTTTCAGTGTCCGTGGCTCTAGCAAGGATTGATGAATCGGATGGCCATCTCTTTTCTTATGTGTATGGCCCTACATATAGGAGTTTGTTTCCCTTATTGTGAGAGGAGTTGGAGAGGATGAGGATGGGGTGGCAAGGGCCTTGATGTGTCGGGGGGGACTTCAATGTCATTCGGTTTTGTTCGGAGAGATTGGGGTGTTCCTATTCTTTTAAGGACATGAGAGATTTTTCAGATTTTATAGGGAGGATGGCTCTTGTGGAGGTTCCTTTAAGGGGTGAGGGAGTGCAGATTTCACGTGGTCTAATAACCAAGATTCTCCTTCATTGTCAAAATTGGCCAGATTTTTGGTTTCTCATGAGTGGTGAGCGGGTTTCTCTAGTGCTTCTGCTTCGACCCTTTCTAAACCCACGTTGGATCATTTGCCTATTCTCCTTTCCTGTGAGGATGCAGTGAGGAGGGCTTCCCCTTTCAGGTTTGAGAATATGTGGCTCGATGATGACGATTTTTTGGAGTTGTTGAAAGGGTGGTGGGGCTTCTCCAATGTGGGCAGCCCATCTCATATTTTCTGCATAAAACTTCAAGCTTTGAAGGGTGTCATCAAGTGTTGGAATAAGGAGAGGTTTGGTAGGATTGATTTAAAGTTGGAGGAGACTTTTTCTGCTATTAAGTTCTTGATGAGAAGGAAGATAAGAGCATCTTGGTCCAATCGGAATGGTTGGAGAGAGAGAAACTTAAGTTAGTGTAAGAAGGTGGCTAAACTTAACGAAATAAGTTGGAGACAAAAATCAAGGGCTCTTTGGCTTAAGGAAGGGGATAACAATACTAAGTGCTTTCATATGGCGGTGTCAACGAATGTGGTAACTCTATTGATCGACTTGTGGTTGAGGAGAGGCTGGTGGAAGGGAAGGAGAATATCAAGGAGGTGGTTAAATTTTACGAAGATTTGTTTAGGCAAAAAGTGAACTTCAGACCTAAGTTGGATGGGGTGCATTTGATTCGATTTCGAACACTGATAGGGCTTGGCTTGAAAGGGAGGCTTTGGAAGAGAAGATTAAAGGGGTGGTGGATAGTTTGAATAGTGATAAGACTCCTGGTTCGGATGGGTGTGGGTATACAAGAAGTGGTGGGAGATTATTAAGGATGGTCTGGTTGCGACTGTCAGAGACTTCTTTTTGGAAAATAGACTGGAATGAGGATTCTAGGTTAAAAGATTTAGACCTATTAGTTTGGTGGGGAGCTTTTATAAAATAGTGTCTAAGATTTTGGCTGATCGTTTGAAGAAAGGTGTTGGGGTCCATTGTCTCATCGACGTAGGGTGCTTTTGTGGGGGATATGCAGATTTTGGATGGGGTGCTTGTTGCTAATGAATGTATTGATTCCGGTTTGTCTGAAGGCAGAAGTGGGTTGGTGTGCAAATTGGATATGGAGAAAGCGTATGACCATGTGGATTGGAAATTTCTGATATATATCTTAGGCCGTATGGGTTTTGGAAGGCAGTGGAGATTATGGATGCGATTGTGTATATCATCTACGTCATCTTCTATGTTGGTGAATGGGAAGGCTGCTAGATTTTTCCGTTCCTCTAGGGGTCTGAGGCAAGGGGATCCTGTTTCTCCTTTTTTCTTTATTTTGGTCACGGAAGCATTGAGTAGACTTCTACACAAGGCATTTGATAGGAATCTTCTAGAGGGTTTTAGACCGAGTCCTTTTCCTATGGTATCCTTGTTGATGATACCCTTATCTTTTGTGATGCTTCTCCTGATCATCTTAGGTATCTCAGGGGGATTTTGGTGTGTTTTGAAGCTGTGGTGGGTTTGCGGGTTAATTTAACCAAAAGTACGATGTTTGGGGTCGAGGAGGTGGAAGCGATGGATGATCTTTGAGCTATTTTGGGTCGTGGTAAGGGAATTTTTCCTACGACGTATTTGGGGATTCCTCTTGGTTCTAGATTCAAAGCGAGGGGGTGTGGGAGCCCATCCTTGAGAGATTGGAGAGGAAACTTGCTTCCTGGAATGGGAGAGGGGGTAAGTTGATTCTTCTTAAGTCGGTGTTTGATAATCTTCCCACTTATTTGATGTCGGTGCTTTTGGTCCCCGCATTTGTTGCCGCTAGAATCGAGAAATTAGAGAGGGACTTTCTATGGTGTGATAAGGAGGGGATGGGAAATATCATTGGGCTGCATGGGATCTGGTGTGTCAGCCTAAAAGGGAAGGGGGTTTGGGGATTAGGAAGGTGAAGGAGTTTAACCTTACTCTTTTGGGAAAGTGGTTGTGGCGCTTTGGGAAGGAAAAGGAGAGTCTGTGAAGAAAAGTGATATCAGGAAAATTTGGGAGTTCTCATGGCGATTGGGATGTTTTGCCCTCCTCTAGGGCATATGGAGTAGGCAAGTGGAGAGCCATTTCGAGCATTGGGACTCTATTTGAGAAGGGTATAACTTTCCAGATTGGTGATGGGATGAGGGTGCAATTTTGGGATGACATATGGTCCGGTGAAGTGCCTCTTAAGGAGAGATTCCCGTCTATCTTTGCCATTGGTTCTTCTATTGATGGGAGCATTTCGGAGGTAATGTCTAGACAGGAGGAATCGATTTTTTGGGATGTGAGGCTCTGTAGATTGCCCTTTGATAGAGAAGTGGATTCTTTGGAGGAATTATTGTTGGTGCTTCATTCTGTACAGATTAGGGGTGGAAGCGATGTCCGTTGCTGGAGGTTTGAATTTTTCGGTCAGCTCTTTCTTATTGGGTTTGGTGTTCCATATTGGTCCTTTTCCACAGGAGGATGTGGTGTGGAAGTGGAGAGTTCCTTCTAAGGTGGCTTTCTTCCTTTGGTTGGGTTTGCATGATAAGATTCTCAATTTAGATCACTTGAAGAGCCGATGATGAGCTTTGCCAAATTGTTGTTGTATGTGTAGGGAAGCTGAGGAAACAAGTGATCATTGGTTGGTTCATAGTGTTGTGGGAATGTATTTGGTCTCCTCCCGGTAGTTTCTGTTCGTTGTTGCTTAATTAGGGAGTGAAGAATATCAAAATTAGGGCGAATGTATTTTGGAATCCTGTGCCTGGAGTAGTGAGTTGGTCGATTTGTTAGAACGTAACAGGAGAATCTTTGATGAGAGAGAGTTAGATTGGGAGTCGCTTTAGAATCGCATCCTATCTTTGATGTATTTTTGGGCTTCAAATTGGGTAGACTCGAGTGATCTTCCTCAGTCTATTTTCGCTTGGGGTAGTAATTCGTTTTGGTGTGGTTAATTGAATTTATAGAGATGTGGGTGGTGTATATGTTTTGTGTATAGCTGCTGCTAATGTATACTTTACTTATAATTATTTTCATTTTTATATACAAATTAAAATTATACTCTATCGAGAAAAAAAAACACCTCTTATAAAAAGCCAAAGAGAAGCCATCTGGACCTGGCGCTTTGTCCCCATCCAACTCCTGAATTACCCCTCAAACCTCCTCCTCTGTAGTTAAGCATTCCAAGGAATCACTAACATTGCCCTCCAAGCAACTGAAATCTAGTCCATTTAAGCATGGTCTAAACCAATTTTCCTCCTTATATAAACCCGCCTAGTTACTTGTTATTGTTACTAGGCAGTTTGACTTTCTCGTAATTATTTATCATCAAGATTTTCTTATCTAAAAGAATGGTAAAATAATGGAGAAAGTTTACAAACAAAATAAATTTCATGACGAGAAATTAAAAATATACAGAGGAAAGGCAGAGGAGAAGGTTTAACTTCCCATTTAAATCAGGTGGCAGGTGGATATGTGAAGAGAATTCAAATGTTTTTTTTTAAGATTTGTTATTAAGTTGAACTTAAGAACTTTTTCTTCTATCAAAAAACGAAGCATTCTATTCATTGTAAAGTGAATTTAAAATTGACTACACAATGAGCACCTAAAAAGTTAAAAAAATTATGAAATAAAAATAAAGATTTGAAAAAAAAAAAGGAGGCAACCAATCTGAACAATGAACTAGCCTGAAAAGCACTCCATTCAAGAAGCCAAAAAAGTGGAAGGATCAACTCCAACAAACTCCTAGACAACATTACAACCAATGCGACTACAACTGAATTTAAGGACAAGAATCATGATGTTGTGGACCTAACCGTTGTTCCAAAAGCCCTAGGACTGATGGAAACTTATTTGGCTAAGCCCTTAAAATTAGGATCGTAACATGTGAATATATGAACGTGAAACAATCGACAATACAAGATAATAGATAATATATATATATATATATATATAGGAGGAGCATATGTGCGTGTGTTCATGTGTGCTCATTTGTACCAATACTTCCCGCCTCTCTGTTCATAAAGATTCCCTAGTTTCCAAGGTCCTAAGTTGGTCAGTTCCAGGATCCTAGGTTGATTGTTATTAAAGAATTGGCTTCTATGTTTGATCTGCTAAAAAATAAGGTCATTGATAGCAGCCTTTCGGACTCGAGAGTGTGGTGTCCGAATCCTAGTGGGTGTGATTCTACAAAATCTTTCTGTTCTATTTTGATCCCCCCCCTCCCAAAGTCAAATCTTTCTCCTAGACAACTTTTGTATTGAATCAACACTGCGGATATGGTGCAAAAGAGGAGACCATATATGTTTTTATCTCCTCAGGTCTGCCCGATGTGCTTGAGGTCAGGGGAATCAGTGGATCATCTTTTTGTCAACTGTTGGTGTGCAAGGCGGATGTGGGAGTACTTTATCAGATTGGCGAGTGTTAACTGGGTGAGTCTTGGTTCTGTACATTTGTTGCTTGCTCAGTGGTACTTCCCATCTCTTGGGAAGCGGGGTCAGGCCCTGTATAGGGTGGTGTTTTTTGCAGTTTTATGGGGTATCTGGAGAGAGAGATAGAGAGAGAGAGAGAGAGAGAGAGAGAGAGAGAGAGAGAGAGAGAGAGAGAGAGAGAGAGAAACAGCAAAATATTTGAAGATAAAGAGTAGTAGTTTGGGGGCTCTGATTGACTCTATTGCGAGTATGGTTGCGTTTGGGCTAATGTACTACCTAAGTTCAAAGACCTATCAAGAACGGATATTACAAGATGCTGGGATGAAGTGGTTCTCATGTAGTTTTCTGCAGGTTTTTTTGGTGGAGTTTGGTGAAGTTTGGTGGGAATGTTGGGGCTGCTTGTACTCTGTTTTTTTCTGGTTTTGCTCTTTTTCTATTTTTCTGGTCTCCCCTACTTGGAGAACCTCTTGTTTTTCCTTGTCTCTCCCCTTTTGCAATAAAATCCTTTCATTATTCATCAAAAACAATTATACCATAAAAAAAAAAAAAAAGAAGATTATGATGAGATGATGAATGAACTTAATCCCATTCTCCACAACAGTTTAAAAAAAAATAATAATAACCCCTAAAATTGTAAAAGAACATACCAAATCATTTTACCCCAAGCAACGCAGAATAAATTTTAAAAGAAACAAAAACGCAAGTTTAAAAAAAAAGGAAGAAGAACCTGAGTTGACGTCGTTAGTAGAAGGCCTGGAAGTAGGAGTGAGGGATCGTCTAGGGAGCTTTGAGCGGACAGGAGGATGTCCATGTCCACTCCTCGAAGAATGTCCCTGTGCCTGAGTCTGAACTTGTTTGTCAGAACGATTCCATGATCTGGAAACATGACTCGACGCCATCCCAAATCAACTCTCTTCAGAATTCTACAGATATCAATTCAGAGGTAACAAATAAATGAATCTTCTCAAAACTCCATCCGGAAAAACTCAAATGCATAATAGAGAGAGAGAGAGAGAGAGAGAGAGAGAGAGACTGCATTAGCATTCCAATGAGTTGAGGCCGGCACGACCAAAGATAACAACAACGACATTTTGTTGGGAAAAAATAAAATTGAAATTGAAGGAATAGGAAGGAAGAAAGACTTTTTCAGTTGCCGCTTTCGTTCTTTTGTTTGTTTGGTTCATATAGCGTTTCCCAAAGCGTGAAGACAATAATAACAACCAAGTATAAGATTGAAGCCAAAGGAAATACTTTCACCAACATCAAATTACTGTTTCTCCGTTTCGATAGCCGGATTTAGCGGGAAACATATAAAGAAACGCCAGAGAGAGGTAATCTCAATATTACGAAAATAGCCTTCAATCTACTTCATGTATATTTGCCGCTAACAGGAGCACTGTTTCTTTTGGTGGGCAAAACTGTAATTTAGATGATCTTCCGGACTTTGTCTTCACTTCTGCTCTGTTTTTTTTTTTTTTTAATATTTTGGCCAACTGATCAGGAAACTTCGGAGTAGATATGGTATTTGTATATCATCGTGGGCATTTGGCCGGCAACTAACAGAATTTTACATATATAACCGTGCTAATGTACGTGTCCATCCATCCATGAAGTGGGTTCCATGCACCAGCTAATTCATATTCCCACAGATCAAGGTTTAAAGGAACAGTCCGGTCCAATCCGTATCGGCTGGTCCATACTGTGACCAGCTAGGTGTCCAGTCCCAAGCCACGATACAACAATTGTATCGTGAGAGTCTGGACTGGACCGGTACCAGTCTGGACAGGCCGATACAACCGGTCCGAAGACCAATTTGGTTTTTTTTTCTTTTTAATTTATGAATTGGACGGTCCAAACCAGTATCAATCTGAACCAATCCGGTCCCGACCCATACCGCCGAACCAATGGCTGACCTAACCAGTCCATTTTTTTAATTTAAAATTTAAACGAGTGGTCCACTTTTTGTACCAATCAAGTCCCAGTCTCGAGACTTTAAACCTTGCCACATGCAACTACTGCCAAGAAAACAAATTTGCTAGTGATCAACAAAGCCTACACTTGCAACCAAGCAAATTTCTAATCAATATTCATGTTTATCTGTCAATTTATAGATATTCATCATCATCTACCTTATCCCCACAAGTTGAGATCGGCAACAAGAATCTTATTCCTCCATCCCAATCTGTAAAAAATCATATCTTCAGTCAAATTACAAGAATACAAATCCTTTTTGATTGACTACATCCAGGTTCTCTTTCAATATATAGATACTTGCCACGAATACAAAAAGCTTTCCTATAAGCTTTTATGTTATATTTCACCCTTGATTAGAAACTTGCATTGACCATGGACTTGCATCATACAATAAAAACAAACCATACGTTCAGGTGGGAAACACCATCAGAGTATCCATCTTGGACACCATCTTATGATAAGTGAGATCGCGAAACAATGAAAATGCATGCGATCCATCATAGGAAGATGATATAGCACCAAGGTTGATCCGATCAAACCTGCAGAGTAGAGGCCAAGTTGTACCTGGTTTGTAGAGTAGAAGCCAAATTGTACCTCCTCTATCGTCAAGCGCTACCTTTTAACTATTCCCTCCCAACAACTTGAGATCACCTTGTTTCAGTTCTACATGTTTCCCAAGCCTGAAACAACAAGACAATTTGAAGCTTGTTAGAGCATTGAACAAACTAATTAGATGGGATACATGAAAGGGGAATGGGCATAGCAATTACGGACCAAACATATAATCTATTACATTATCAGTCTGAGGCAATTCTAACCAAGTAAGCATACGAGTCTTCATACAAAATGTAATGAATATTATGTATATGCAAAAGCATGACTTTATCTTCTGTATTCACATAAGATTCATGTAGGTATGTGTTAGTGTAAATCCATGATGAACGGTGATATATAAAACTTAAGTTGCAGAAATGAACTCAAAAAAAAAAAAAAAAAAAAAAAAAAAGGAAAAAAGAAAGAAAAAGCAAACCAAAGACAACATTGGAAGAGTGAAGGGGCTTTCATAGAAAATAGGTATAGAAAATAAATAGAATTGGCTTCTCTTCCTTTTTTTGTCTAATTCTTGAAAAAAAAATGACAAAAGAAAAGTGAGAGAACAGTTATTAAGAAAATTTATAATAAAAAGAATGGTATAAGAACTATTATGTAAATGATAAATGAAAGAGAAGGGTAGGATGTTGAAGCAGATGAAAATGGAACCAAAAGGCAGTCTGTAAGGCCCGAAGGAAGTTCTCAGAGGACTACACTAGCACATACATAAATAAATAAACAAAAGCTCACAGTTATCAATAAGGTTAATCAAAATTCCCAATCCAATTGGAAGTTCTCAGAGGACTATACTAGTACATACATAAATAGTTATCAATAAGGTTAATCAACATTCACACAATCCAATCAGTTTAAAAGGATTTGAATAGATAATCTGACCAAAGTTATGGTTTTAAAAAAAAAAAAAATTGGTTTTTAACAAATTGAGATGGAGGAACAAGATTTGTGTTTTAAATGATTTGAACTGAATCTCATGCCTTACGATTTAAGTTTTGAAGGCATCAAAATGGATGTCTCGAAAAGCTACAAGAGATGGAGTACAAACATGTTCAAATGTTAGTGCAACTGAAATAAGGACACCCAATATGAATATGTTAAAAACTATGATATAAAATAAGAAATCCACTGGTTCAAGAAAAGTCCGGTAATAGCCCCAAATTGGTGATAATGTCGTGAAACTATCAAGAACAGCTGGTTATGCAAAACATAGACCAATTAAGCACAAGTGAGTAGTCCTCTGGTGCAGGCTGAAAACTCTAAGAAGATGAGGGGAAGGGCAAGCGAGTCATGTATCGAGGCACTAAAAAAATATTTTCCAATTCAAACATTTTAGAGGAATATTTGGCTCCAGATAATATTGAAATGGAAGAGTATATGTACAGCCAATGAAATGGAAGGCCCCAGGTTCAAGTCCCCGGCTTACCTGATATATGGTCCTTGTGGGTGGGATCCTGTATCCAGGGTTTACCCTGTTCCCACTAAGTGGGGTCGGGGGTTCCACGTCACAAAAAATAAAAAATAAAAACAAACTGTTAAGACATTGATAATTATGATGATGGCAAACACTAGCTTTAATTCTTCAATAAACTCCCGTATGGGTGAGTTCGCACACATATTGCTCTCTTTTAAACCTCCCCTTTGATTTTGTAACTGTTCTATTTCCTTTTTATATTTGAAATCCTGCACTTGAAACCGTCAGAAAGGGAAGACAAACACCAAAACAATGTAGCAAAAAAAAAAAAGAAAGGAGATGGCAGGGCAATGATAAATGAGACATTTCAAGAGTGATGACAGCAAGGGGAATAACAAAGTCTGAGCATATAAATGAAGCTTCATTGATAAGTTCCTAACATGTTAACCACATTACTCTTACCAATAAGAGTTTAAGGTAATGAGAAAGAAACACCAAAAATAAATAACTGGTGACCAGTTATTTATCATGGCATTGATAAATATCATGGCATTGATCCATTCACCATCACAAAATTTATGTTGAAAAGTTAATCTACACATATAAATGGGAGAAAAAGTGTTATAGTGCTCTTATAATTTGCAGTTCGACAATTATAACTTCAACAATTTTAGCATAGCAAGACTGAGGTTGTTTAACTGTATATAATTCGTAGTTTCTAATTTCTTAAAACTAATGAAAATTCTTAGAAGCAACATAGGGACAAAGCTTATCCTAATATTTGCAGGCAAGTTTCGTATGCTGAATCTGGTATTGCTTGAACTTCACCAAGTGAACATGGAAGTAAAAAAGCAATGCAAAATTGATAACAAATATAGCTGTAGGGATCTTATATCAAATTTGGAGAAGATAAAATAAATAGCAGAAGTAAACTGAGAAATAAAAGTCTCTCCTATAAATGAAATCAAACTTTAACCTATACATGGTGGTGATATTTTATTTTCATTCTAAAGAGTCTACCCAATAAGGCTTTGTCATATACATTTACATACACTACAATAGATAATGAATGTCTATAAATCTCGCAAATGTTTTCTATGAGTAATAATATTATGATTATACAAACCAGAAATATAAGTAGATGGTTCCAACACTACTTGGTTCTACTTCAATTTTACAACCCACATGAGTCCACATCAAACCAACAAGTTGTATCCACCACGGCAGCTTGGAAGCATAGGCACATAAGCCCGAGAAGGGCCCATATGTCCGGCCAGCCCACAAAGCCAACTATATTCAGATTCAAAAGATGGATTTTACTACCTTTAGAATCTAGTTTAGACCGTAAAAGGACATGCAAGTTCTTTACAGTATCTAATCGTATTTTTGCAAAGCATGCTATTGATGGTCAATAGAGTTACTGTTTTCGCTTCACCAAAAAAAAAAAGTTATTGTTTTCGTGTTCCATTACAAGGAGTGCTTTGTTTAAAATCTTCGTTCAATAAGGATGGGGAAGCAACTTTAGGTCAACAAATAAGTGACTGAATTGAGTTTTAATGGTTGTCATGATGTTTTCATGTATAGGGTGACTCTTACATGGATGGAAATTTTACATACTCCAGAAGTCATGAGGTTGGTGAAACTCTTTAACTCAAGTACTTTTAAGTTTTAACTCATGACCTGGACAACGAGACTCCATACTCCACAAGCTCCAAGGTTAGTGATAATAACCCTAGTACATCCATACAAGTAGTTAGACTCAAGTTCATATCATTCTCCCTCCAGCCTACCCTTTTCTTAACCTTTTTCTCTATATCTTTTACTTTAATTTTCCACTACACCTTTTAGTCTTTTAACTCCACATTGTACTCCAAAATCCTTTTATTCTTCATTTGATGAGTTACTACAAAGTCCACTCTTTTATCATTTTTAAGCTCAAGATTTTTATAACTCAGAAAACCTAAACCCAGTACCCTATTAAGCGTCAAATTTGAATCATGTGATTAAAAACTGTCCATAACTAGCAACCTTATTGATTCGCATGGTCTTAAATTTCGATTCTGAGGGAAATTTCGCTATTTCGCAAAATTTCCTGTATACAGATTATAAAATTTTCAACAAAATGCTGATGTAAGGAAACTTTTGTTGCCCTTTGAAAAGGGAAATTTCAGTGGAAGTTTCACTATATTTCAGGAAAACTTTCGAGTCTTAGGCAATTAGCATAAACTGTTAGAGATGTTAAAATCTCTAACTGATTATTCAACACAAAAAATGCCCACCTTGAGTATTCAATGTTATTGTGAACATTTGAAATTTCAGTGGAAGTTTCACTATATTTCAGGAAAACTTTCGAGCCTTGGGCAATTAGCATAAACTGTTAGAGATGTTAAAATCTCTAACTGATTATTCAACACAAAAAATGCCCACCTTGAGTATTCAATGTTATTGTGAACATTTGAATTAAGGTGATTTTTTGGGACATTATATGGATGGATACAGATATTAATATATTTATTTTAAATGCTTATACTTTTTGTTACCCTTTTTTTTTTCTTACATCACAATCACTATGTTAGAGTTGTGAAGTCTCCAGAGAAAATGAAGGTCATACAGTAGTTGAATACGAGAGGAGGGGACCAGTATTCTAATTGATTTTGTGGGGAACAAAAGATTTCCTTCAAGAAAGAAAAAACAAAAAAGTAAAAAAATAAAATAAATAAGGATTGTAATAGTACAATTACCCAAGATCGGATGGAAGCCTGAAACCACCTACGCGTACTCGCTTTAGTGCATGAATCTGGCCAAATATGAAACACAAGAGAAAATGAAGCGAAAACTGTGAACTACCAAACAAGAATAATATAGAACACTACAATCATCTGATAACAGCATCAAATCATTGCACCTTCACAAGTTTAATAAAAAGCTGGCAAATGTATTTTCTTTTAAAATAGCATGAACATAGAAATTTTTAAATTATAAAACAACTCTATGTTTTGGATCCTAAGCATCTCATCACGATCAAAAGTGCTCACATTTTCTAGTCAGTTCAAAGCAATTCAAAGTCTGATTAATTTGCCAAAACTAAACCTTTTCATAGTACGGATCACTTCATTACAAAGAAAAATCAGGATAGAGAATCCTACATCTTTTCCACTGCTTCACGTTGAAGAAGTATATGTCGGAAATGATAGATATGAATAAAGAAACTGACCTTAAGTCCAGCATTTTTAACTAATTCTCGAACTTCATGATTTCTCCCTTCATGAACCTGTTCAGATTCGTTTTAAGTAATAAAGTTTCAGTTCTGGAGTTCTATGACAGAGAATAGCTAAATAGAAAAACATTAAGTGACAGATTCATACATGCTACCATCTTTTGGGTGACAAAACACCCCATTTACATTAATGAGGAAAAAAAACAATAAAGCTGATGATAATAACAAAAGTTGTCAGCACTTGTCAAAATTTAAATATATGTCATACAAACATCAATTTCAAGATCTAGTTTAAGACTGTTACATTTAACTTTTCACTCCTCACAGTAATTCTAGAGAATGATTTTCAAAATCACGGCTCCAAGTGCTTTCAGATTCAAATCACCAACATCCATTTGCTTTCTACATTTCAGATGAGTATGGTAAAATGAGCATTCTAAAGAAGCTTCAATTAAGCTCTTCTAGAATCTTGATACCAACAGTTAGCTCTTCTGTCTTCTGGTGCAAAAATACTTGCCGCCGAATTCTAAAAAGAAATGATAAGCATGTCTTCTAAACAAGATAAAGTAAACTTTTCCATGTTAAATTACACTAAATATAAGTTTGCAACCGTGTTTTGCAAAACTTTTATCTATAACCCTAAACAGGTCTCCAGCCATTTCTCATTTTGAATGGTTTTCCTGATTTCACACCCACCCCACAATCATTTAAAGTAGGCACTACGCCAGTAAACCATAAACCCAATCTTTGTCAAGAACACTTGAACCGCCAAAAACTTCAAAGTTAAACAGAGCATGGCTAGGCAATCAATTCATACAGTTAGTTAGCATGTGAAGGACTCCCATTCATTATATACAACACCCTTATTCAAATCTAACTCTGGAATTTTTTCTCCAGAAGCCTTGGCATCTGGGCCTCTCTTCTCTTAAAATCTGAGCGCTCTCCCACCCCCATAAACATATATAGGATATAGTGTTCACTCGTTAGGACTAGGGGTGCAACTCGATTTGGTTTGGTGTGGGTTGACATCAACCCAAAACCAAACCGAGGTTAGTGAAGGTTAACCCAAAACCAAACTGAACCGAATTGAGAATCAACCTCCCAACGCGAAAACAAACCGAGTTAAAATGGAAACCCTAAACCAACCCAAATTACAATTTCAGTTCGGATTGGGTTGGGTTAACACAATACTTTTACAAAATACATTATATATATATATATATATATATAGACTTTTTTCATATATCATGCAAATCACATAAAATACATATATAGAATATATAATACATATATAGACTATAATTTGATTAAAAGTGGTTCAGTTTAGAAGTATATACACTAGAGTTCGGATTTTGGTTTGGTCTGGTATAACCGAGACTTCAGCCCAAAACCAAACAAATAATTATTAATTACAATTCCATAACCAAAATCGAACCAAATGTTTAGAAACCCAACACAAACCAACAATAGTCGGTTTGGGTCTGTTGATTTTCGAGTCAAACCGACCCAAGTTGCACCGCTAGTTGGGACCCACAACAAGATTGGTAATTATGAGAAGAGGAACAGCTGATAAGCAATTTGAACAAAAATGCAAACCAAAAAGTACAAAGAGCATTTGATTATAAAATTTCCTAGACAGAAAGAGTACCACGATGCGAAGGCGTGGCCTTGATGTATCTGGCTGCAGTTGCAGTAACTCCACAGAATCTGGGGCGCAGTGAATCCCTTCAATAATTGTGCCCTCACTGATGGCTGTTAGGTGCCGCTTATAGACAGTACCAACTATAGTTGCAATGTATCTAGAATCATAAAATATAAATGCTTAGGTCCTAGGGATAGAAATAAGGATGACGACTCATTACATATGACAGCAATAAAGATAAGTAGCTTCAGTAAACCAACCACTAAAATTGGACATTTTGTACCACTCAACCATCAACAAGTACCATCAGATAGAAATCTAATGATTTTCCAAGTATTAACTACTTCCAAGGTAAGACCAGACCAGGTATGGTTTCAAATAGATTAGCTTAGAGACAATATGCCTAATGCCGACAAAAATAAGCAGCCTTAGAATGCCCAACCATTGAGCTTAAACGTGTAGCACCCTTCACTGTCAACAAAAACTATAAGATAAAAAATCTAATCAAATAATAAACTCTTGCCTAAGAAAAACCTACATGAAGTATGACCATAATTAGCTTAGATAGGCAATCATCTTCTCACTGTTCAGCATAAAAGATCAAATGCAATGAGGAAGAAAATAACTGATGGAACCTTACTCCTTCGACAAGTTAGATGAAGGATGTGAAAGTCTTTGAGCAAAATCTCCTGCAAAAAATTAAATAAAAAAAAGGGGATTATATGGCTCGTATGAAAAATCTCCAAACACTTTGAACTTAAAATATAAGGAATGGACAGATTATTTTGTGGGGATCCATGATATTAGGAATAGCAGCATATATACCATCATTGGTAACAATAATCAACCCAGTTGTAGCAACATCAAGACGGCCAACAGTAAATAGTCGTGGTTTTGGTAGCCCTGAATTTCTTTTATCCTGAAAATGCAACAGGTTATATAACCAATTTGGAAGGCACTAGCAAATAAGATATGCAAGTTAAAGAAGCAGAAATAACGTATTTACTATTCCTGCAAATATTAATAATGAGATTTTTGAATAACAACAAAAATTAGAAATCAATATATCAAAAGTTGCAATCCGCACATACCCAACTCTTCAAATAATCATCAAAAAGAGATATCACAGATTTGGATTCTTTCTCTCCACATGAGCAAATATACCTGTAATATTTAATAGTTTTTACTCTTTCATATGCACAAAGCAAGCAAAGCCAGATGTAGAAACTGTAATATGCCAAACACTCAAGGAATCAATAGTAGTAACCCACCCTTTTGGCTTGTTCATTGCAAGATACACCTTTGGAGGGAGCTTCTTAGGAAGGCGGTTTCCATTTACATAGATTATATCCTTCCCAGCGTCAACTCTGGTCTACATCACCACAAAAAACATTACTTTCAGATGCTATAGTTTGACTATTTAACAAACTATAATTTTCCTTAGCAGCAACTCCAACCACTAGCTTACACCTTCTTTTACTAATAATAATGATAATAGTAATAATTCCAACACCACTAATTAAATGAAGAACACATCCAGTAACTACAGATCTCACCTTACCAAGAGTTCAGGAATCTATACCAATATAGCTCTTAAGTCTTAAGTAACAGTCTGCAATCTATGAAGGAACAGAAGTTTAATGGCTGACCTGAGGAGTTTCGCACACAGAACCATTAACAGTAACCCGGCCTTCAAAAATAAGCTCTTCACTGGTTCGTCTTGATGCCACTGATACAAAAAGTGCAAAATCCAAAAATCGGAAATTATTTCCAAATAAACTAAAACAAAAAGCAACTACAAATTATAAACATTTGCAAATGTCTCAGAGTTCATTTTGATTGTACACATATTGGAGCTATCCCATTAATTATTACTCTCTTTAAAAATACAGAAGGCCCCATAACAATAGCAAATGCCAAAATTATGTTTCATTAAACTTCATCCATTTTGATACTCCTGCCAAGATGACAAATGGTTGAATCATGAATGCGATGCAGGATAATTGACAGTTTTACTTCATATATATATTCCAGCAAGTTCACTTGCAAAGGGTGTGTCTGTACTTGAACAAAGGGCTGTTTGTGGTCTTTTGACCTTTGATATATGTAAGAAATCATTATGGTGCTGTAAGAGTTACAGGCCATGACTAAGATTCTTTGGTGGCACGAAAACCATCTCTAATCTCTTAAGACTCTCTCTCCCCTCATAATCCTCTTTGCATTAAAGTATGACCTCTCCTATCTATCCTCTTCATCCCTATGTTAACTAAGGGTGACCTTCTTTTCAACCCTACCATTTGTTTCACATGTCTTTTCTTTTAGTTTTCTCTGGATAGCCACATCATTGACCTCCCTTTCATATCTTATGCCAACATGATCACTCTGAACGTTCAAGTTTTGTTTATGAGTATCCACTCTCGACAAAGCTGGATAGGAATAATTATCTCCTATGGTGAGCACAATTTCTTCAAATCTTAAGGAGAATAGTCCTCAGTCCATTCGATATGCCAGTTGTTCATAAGCAGCAGCACCTTAGACTTTGTGAAAAACAAGAAATAAGAAAATTCAAGTAATGTCCAAACTGAAATCAAATCCAAGTTCCTCACAGTAAACAGATCAAATGCTTCTGATCTAGATTCATGCAACAATTCAAATCAATTCTAGCAAAAGTCATGGCCAGTCAATGTTTCACGACGCTAAAAAGCAGGCGTACCCCTACCCTTATTGGTTCAAGGTGGATGCATGGATTTATGATATCTTCAAGGTGACTGAATATTCACCAAGGTAGAGATTGTTAGACATAGTGAGTGGCTCATATATATTTCCCCTATATATCGGGTAGTGAATATGAGCCACCCACTATCTCTTAACAGTTTTCTCTTTATGTTAATGTTCTCCTCAACTTGCAATAGAGATAAGATCTCATTGCTTCTCAATTCATCTTCTTTCAAAGCAACCTAACCATTCTCTTTCTACATTCGATTGCTGAGCTCGTTGTGGTATTATAGACTAATGGATGAATTATTCTACATTACAGTACATTAAACTTAATGCCCTAGAAGTTAACCAATCCAACCATTAGTCTAGAACTCTATAAGAAACTACCATTCATATGAAGCAATTCAAATGCCAAATTCCATTTATACAATCACAGGATGCCGAAACGCCATTTCAGTAAACAGCATTTGATTCTTACCTCCAGCAGCAGCGAGAACCTTACTGAGCCGCTGAGGCGGATCTCTGAAATTCTGGTTGTAGAACCTCCGAGCCGCCTTCGAGTACTTAGGCTCCGACGACAAAGCAACTGCTTTAGCCAAATTCGGCTTCGTCTTCTTCTTCGTTGCTGTAGATGTGGTCTTCGCATTGGCCATGGCGTGGAGAAACCGAGCTGGAGGAGTCGATTGGATCGAGAGTTCTCCATTCTCGTCTCGAACGATCCATGGAATGAAAAGCGGAGCGGACGGAGAACGTTGGAGGTTTCGTTCCGGTGGTGGTGAGTCCTCCGAGTCTGGTTCTGGTTTGGGTTTTAGGGTTTCTTTGGTTCCAGAGCCGAATGAGATGTTGAATTCTGTTGGAGGAGATGAAATCGAAGACCTAATGAGTGGGAATGTTCTGAGGTTTCTGCAACTGAGACTTGGTTTAGCGAAGACGGATGAAGATATTTGCAATGAAGAGAAGGCCGCGGACGCAGCAGCAACGGCTGCTGCTGCGACAGCCATTGTTGTGATTTGTGGAGGGAAAAGGAAAAGTGAAACGGAGAGGAACGAGAAAAGAAAGAAATTCTATACTGAGCAGAGCCAGATAAGTGGAAGAAGAGTAATTGGTACCTTCGTTCCTCTGTAACTGAACGGAGCTCTCCTGGCTTATCCACGCAATACCTCGCATCCTCTACAGCTTTAAGGGTTACAGCAATCCATACAGCACCGTTGGATTGCTGCCACGTGGACTTAACCGAGAAACTAAAAACTAACG
>JAUPMG010000001.1:19057729-19076483 GCA_031762675.1 Pachysandra terminalis
GGATCTGGAATCTCACCTGGTTTAATCTCCAATACTGGAATCACAAATTTCTCTGATTTGATTAAATTGGTGGAATCGGTGGAATCAGTGATTGATCTTCCTCCGGCTTCAATTAAGCAAACTGATACGGCTGCGCTGTTCTACTCGTCTGGAACTACAGGTACGAGTAAGGGAGTGATCTTGACTCATCGGAATTTCATTGCTTCTTCCCTTATGGCAACTGCTGATCAGGATTTAGAAGGCGAGATGCACAATATTCTTCTGTGTTTTCTTCCAATGTTTCATATATTCGGGTTTTCGATTGTTACTTATGCTCAGCTACAGAGGGGTAATGCAGTCGTCACGATGGCTAAGTATAGTATCGAGATGGTTTTGAGATCGGTTGAGAAATACAGAGTGACCCATTTGTGTGTTGTTCCAGCGGTTGTGATTGCTTTGGTGAAGCAGAGTTTGGCCAAGAAGTATGATCTTTCGTCTTTGAAGCAGATTGTTTCGGGTGCAGCGCCTCTGGCGAAAGATTTAATGGAGGAATTTGCAAGGAACTTACCTCAGGCTGCACTCATTCAGGTGATTCAGAATAAAAAAAAAAAAAACTGATTTATTGAAATTGTTGCATCTTAATTTGAGTTAGAAATTGTAAATTCGTAATAATCTTAAGTTCATAAACTTGATCTGTTATGCTATCTTAGTTCTGTGCATTCTTCTGTTAACCTACTTGAATGGAGCTATTATGGTGGGTTTTTATTTTATTTTTTGATACTACTGTGGTATATTTGTCTCTTAGAATTGACAGCAATTTTTTTTGGTTTTTTTGATCATCTCTGATGGTCTTCACAAAGATGTTTCCAAACTCACACCCCAGATTGTGAAAAATAAGTAGAAAAAGTTATGATGTTATAAAAATGCATTTTGGAGTCTTTTGGCAGGGATATGGTATGACAGAATCTTGTGGAGTCATTTCATCCGAGAATCCAAGGCAAGGAGCTCGTCATACTGGTTCAGCTGGAATGCTAGCCCCGGGAATTGAATGCCAAATAGTTAGTATGGATTCAATGAAGCCCCTTCCTCCTAATCAGTTAGGGGAAATATGGGTTCGTGGACCAAATACAATGAAAGGTATGGTTTTTAATTAAAATTTGTTGTCAATTTGTTTGAATTTTTAAGGTCTAATTTGAGATAGTTACACATTTTGGGCAAGGATAGGCGGATCCAAGTCGGGGTAGTTCCCCCACTCTTATTTTTTATTTTTTTGTGACATGGTATTATTAATTAGCATATAGTTTAGCCCCACACCAAGTTTGTAATTGCCCCTTTTTAATTATTTTTCTTTCGCTTCATACAATTTACAATTGTGTTACTCTCTTTTAATTTTCTTTTGAAGATGAAAATGATTTTCAACGGAAACAATATCTATCAACATATATATATATATATATGTGTGTGTGTGTGTGTAAATATATTTATTATTATTGCTTGATCCCGATCAACACATACAAATGTACCAAGCATGAACCATAGTACTGTTCACCAACTTAAACACAAAACACTAAGCTCATATTGAGTCAAATGACTTATAACCCCATTTACTGTAACAAAAAGCTAATCCAGAGCCCAAAGGTCTAAAGTCGATGTCAAGGGTTACATTCTCTAATGACAAATTTGATATCTATTGATTATATCATTCACCGGCTGCTAGCTCCTCATCATTTATGTGATCGTCTGCTGATCATCCATGTGGTTTAAAGAAACAATTACCTATTATCCCATAGCATTTAGGGACCCAAAATACGAAGGTACTAAAAAGGAGGAGTTCTGCTTAAGTCAACTTAATGTGCGGCAGTTATATGGAAAAATATTCTATGCCCGGGTGGGGTAATATCCCACCCAGTTATTTTCTGCCGAGTATCAAATCTAAAACCCTTGAAGACATGGTTTCAAGGATCGGCCGATACCGGTCCAGACCATACCGGTCCAGTTCCAACCCGCGATACAAAGACTTGTATCGCCGGGTTATGGACGGGCGATCCCACAGGTCCGGTGACCTGTCCCGGCCGGTCCAATGCCGGTCTGAAATTTTTAATTTTTTTTTTGTTTTTCTGTATCGGATCTGAATGGGATCGGTCCGGCAACCGGTTCCTGTCTTTAAAACCTTGCTAGAAGACATATTAACCCTAAATTGTCTTCCACCTTCACCGGAGTATTTTCTGCCACTAGTCTATGTGGCAGAAAATAACTGGGCGTGGTATTACCCACCCGGACGTAGATTTTTTTCCCGAATTATATTCAGTTGGTCCAGGTGATTAGTTATGTTACCCACTTTGTTTGATATACACTTCATCAATATAGGAAGAAAGATATTAGGACAAAATCTTAGTTTATTCTAGGATACGCTCTGTTATTTCTATAAATAGGCCTTGTTTTGAAGATACTTACGATGGATAATGCCATTCAGCTTCATGCTAAGGGGTGGTGGTGGACTTATTCTCCTTCTACTTTATATCAGTTTTTTATGTTTATTGCTAAAGTATTCAAATTTATTTCAGGTTATTTCAACAATCCACAAGCCACCAAGTTGACCATAGATAATCAAGGTTGGGTACATACAGGAGATCTTGGACATTTTGATAAAGAAGGACGATTATATGTTGTTGACCGAATAAAAGAGCTTATCAAGTGCAAAGGATTTCAGGTGATGACTTATTTGGTGATTAATTGTTATCTGTTTATAAAGTTTATTGGACAATTGCTCTATTATCTATTGACTTTTAGGTTTCGAAAAGTGAATAAAAAAGAATTAATGACTTCATACTCTACAAAGACAACCATATTAAAGTCATAGGGACAATTTTCATGCAACTAACATTTAAGACTAGGATAATTCCTATACAAACTAACTCCTTTCTTGATAATTAAAATTCACTTCAAGGAACAATAAATAAAAGAATCAATTTATCAAGAAATGCATCGCATTTTAGTAAAACTAATTCCAGTGCAAAATCTAGATAACCATGTAAACATGTGTAACCAATAAAGATTTAGTCAATGTCTCATATACAAGCCACAAGGTGCCACGTGACTATAGTTTGACTTCTATCAGGTAGCCGCATAATTCTGGTGCTGGTAACTATATTCTGTCATGTCAAAATGGGTTTAGATGGAAGAATCTGTATCTTGCAGTTCTTAGATTAATCTATCAACACAAACTTCTTGGTTTGCTTCTGAAATTCCTACATATGATCTTGTATTGGACTTCTCTCTGTGCTAAGGAAATGTTTTATTTCTCCCTTTGGCTCTATTTTAGGTAGCACCTGCAGAGCTCGAAGGGCTGCTTCTTTCTCACCCAGAAATATTAGATGCTGTTGTCATTCCGTAAGCTATAGATGCAGATCTTGTTGATGTTCTATATCTTTTTACTTAACTAGCACTAAAAAAATGATTATCTTAAAATCATTCCATTGTATATGATTACCATATTGACCATTTAGATTCCCCGATGCCGAAGCTGGAGAGGTCCCAGTTGCATATGTTGTCTGCTCGCCTAACCGCTTGCTAACCGAAGAAGCAGTTCAGAAATTTATTGAGCCTCAGGTCGGGAGAAACCATTTCTTTTTACTCCTTTCTTTTTCTTCTTTTTGTAGAGTGCATGGGAAGGTGAAGAATCAGAATTTGTTATGTGGACATGACTTTCATGCTATGGCTTATTTAAAGAAGCATTTTGATTAATGAGAAGAGACTAATTGCTTCATAGGATAATAAACATAAGCAATTAGTCTCTTCTCATTTTGATTAATGAGAAGAGACTAATTGCTTCATAGGATAATAAACATAACCATTTGATGTTTGATCCATTGATAAAATGGAGTTTTAGCCTCTCATCACCATCGTACTCGTAAGAAAACAACAAGTCTTTATCAGTTCAATTATCATTCAGTATAAGATCCCCGGGCTTACCTGATATGTGGATCTTGTGGGTGGGATCATGTATCCGGGGTTTACCCTGTCCCCACTAAGTGGGATCAGGGGTTCCAAGCCACCAAAAAAAAAAGATTGAAATCTAGATACCAATGTTGAATGCTTTAGCTTTATTCGTGCCGCGATCTTACTTTTCATGTACAGATGTGTATACATATAAGGAATATGCTTGGATGCAGGGATTTATGCCTGAAACTTAAATGGAATTATTTGTGCTGCACAGGTTGCACCTTTCAAAAGATTGCGGAAGGTGACATTTGTAATGAGTGTCCCAAAATCTGCTTCAGGAAAGATCCTTAGAAGAGAGCTTATTGAGAAAGTTCGGTCGAAGCTATAAGACATGTATCTCTTTCGCCCTGCATAATAAAGATAGAATTCCCTTCTTTTCCGGCAATTGCCATTTCCTGTACAATTGCAGTCAAATTAAAGGTATGGAGTTACTTTCTCTTTTACTGCTGAATTGTCACCATTGCAATTGAAGTTGAGAGCAAAAATTGTTGTAACCATTTTTAGAATCTATAAGTGATGAGTTCGTACTGTCATTAAACTGTATCTCGTTCACAAATATGATCATAACAGTGTGTTCCATGGATTGTTATCCAGTACAGTTAAACTGTATATGGTTCTGCTCTTTTCCTTTGTAGGAATGCTGTAATTTCGTACATCTTAGGCATATGAAATCACAAATAATAAATATCCTATCGTTGCATAAAACAATTTTCGTCTAAATGACTTGCATGAGATTCTTGGACAAAAAGGAAAAGTGGGTAAAAAAAGAAAAAAGAAAAAAGAAAAAGCAAAAGAAGATAGTTTTTTAAACAAAAGAAGATTTAAAAAGGACAAAAAGAGAATGTTCACCCCTGGACCCTCTCTCCCGATTAAGATGCAAGGTTGATACATCAACACCAAATTGTAAAAGACAACAAATGCACACATGGAAACCAAATTCCACTACATGAATCATAAGCATTCATCATTACATCATAACACAACCTTTTTTGTCATATATATACATATCTCACTAGCTTGCCATGCATAGTGTTTCAACTTAGTATCGGATCGGGGATTGTCCCAGTCCAATACCTAGTTGGGTCGCATTTCCAAACATGGCTCAATTTTTATTTTTATAATTTTTTTAAAAAAAAATCACAAACTTTTGTAGGGTTGTCGGAAGATCCATATTGGGTCGTCTGATCTGACTTGTCTGAAACCGAGTCAGAGAAGTTTTGCAATTTTCGGATTCAGCTTGGGATCGTGACCCCTCCCAAGCTGATCCCGAGTTGTATCGGCTGATCCGACTCGGGATCGGCCGGTACTTAACACTATGTTTTCATGTGCTAAAGCACCACATGATTACTGCCCAATTGCTATTTCTCCAAGGGGTGAATTGACAACACTGTTCTAAAACTAGCCAAGTCAACTTGAAACCCGCCCGAATTAACTTGCTTAGACAACTTGTTCAAGCAAGTAAGGAAAAGGAGAAGAGCATTTTTAAGTTCTGATCATTAAAAAAAAAATTACCTAGAAAGTCTTCACACAATCAAATAAATCCTCTACGATGTCATTGGCCCTCATTGATTAAATCACATAAAGAGGACATGTATGAGCATATGTTAGTGTATGAAAAAAATTGTTAAAAAAAGGAAAAATAATTAAAAGGTTATCTGCACAAACCAATTCATTAAGATTTCCAGACTTGCTTAAAAAGATGAGTAATATACCATGTGGTTTAGGCATTTACCTAATGTGATCTAAAGCTACAGCAAAGTAAAGCATGGAGGAGAGGTTGTGGAAAACCACTATGAAAAAGGGAAAAAATTTCTTTTAAGGACAACAAAACACTTTAATGTGTTGAGATACTTTCCAATAGGATTCCCACTGCACACCACTGTACTATTATCTATATAATATTAACTGCTCACACATAGCTCCAACTAAGGTATTGTGGCCATATTCTTCCACAAATGCAAGATCAGCAAACGATTAACAGAGCTACTACATTTCTTAAAGATTTGTTGAAATTAAAAAAAAAAAAACTTTTTTTTTCACAGTACAAAATATTCCTTTCCAATCTCAGACAAAAGTTAATGGGAAGAACTTATAAGTTTCTGGTTTTTATTATTTGGAAGGTGTATTGTCTAGTAAGGAGTCTACTTACATATGTCCATAGCAAAAAAAGAAAAAATGAAGAAAGGGAAATATAATAAATAAATCACCTTTCACAATCTCCTTTACTTTTCTTCTCTGTTTATGAATGAAGGCATGAAAGAAAAGATGTCCTGAATTTCTCATGAAAAAAAAATGCTTTTTGGAAATTATTTTTGCACCAGCTGTGTATCAAATATTAACTAATAAAAAAAAGAAAAAGAAGCAACACCATTATTCTTAATAAGATATAATTCTTGTTTTCATAATTTCCACTTACTTGCTCTTGAGAAAAGAGATCATTGTTCACCTTTTCTCAGCTTATACTCCAAGAAATCACTGAGTACCTAAGGTTAGTAATATCTGAAATCTCCTCTACAAATAATCATTTATTAAAGATCTGAAACTTTTTCATATTTATATTTTTTTTTTTAAATCTTCTTGGTGGGAATATTTTTTTATTTAATTTGTGGATTGATTTTCACAAGTTTAAAAAGAAAAAGAAAAGCTCATCATACCCTATTACCAAAAGGGTGGATTGATCCAGTATGCTCATAGAAGATATCAAGTAACACCATTTTTTTTTTATTCCCTTCAAAATCTTTCTGGGGTAGGATGATTGCTTAAAAGGTTGGTAGCTGGACACCTGTAAATCCATATAATGGCTAGGATGATCACAACTTTTAGTTAAGATATCATTTAATTGTTTATGTTAACAAGTAAAATAATGGGCATTTAAAGGCAAGAAAGACAATGGAATGGCATAATGAGGGGGCACATGCATCCATTTTGAGAAGCATTTGAGTGTTGATCTGTTTTTCCCATAATAACAAAGAATTGAAGAGTAGAATGGTGGGAATTCCCTTTTAATAATAACAAATGAGTTCCTCTCAATGTGTGTTTGTGTGTGTGTGAGAGAGAGAGAGAGAACGAGAGAGAGAGAGAGAGAGTAACAAAGAATTGAAGGATAGAATGGTGGGAATTCCCAGAGAGAGAGAGAGAGATTTACACTTTTTTAACGAAAAACAGAGAGAGATTTGCATTTTTTTATTGTTCTTCTAAATTAACAAGGTAACATCTCCATTACTAAAAAAAAAAAAAAAAAAAGAACTAATTAACATCTCTTGGCTAGGGCTGTAAACTAGCTGACCTTTGTCCAACTCCGCTCAGGCTTGTAAACCTCGAGAAAGGCTTGGCTCAAACTCGTTAATTCTTTGTTTTTAAGTTAATGAGCTTTTTTCGGGCTAGACTCAGCTTAATTATAAAGCTCAAGTTCGGTTCATACGTGGTGCACTCTCGGCTCGTTGACACACTACTCTCTTGGCAGTTAGACTTGTATTTAGGGTGCTTAAAAAGAAAATGGGTTAAACCAGGTGACTAATACTTCCACTCCTTGTTTTCCTAATGGTAACCTACCCTTTTCCATTCATTGTTTTTTTTCTTTCCTTGTTATAAATGGTTGATCAATTTTCTTTTATAAAATGTGTTATTAGATTCAATAATATACATAATGGATGAAATGCTTACAAACATATTTGTAGCTCAAGAGGGAGCAATTGAGAGAGAGAGATTACTTGAAGACTCTTAAATTTCTCCCATTCGTACCTAATGGATGAAATGCTTACAAACATATTTGTAGCTCAAGAGTGAGTAATTGAGAGAGAGAGAGAGAGATTACTTGTAGACTCTTAAATTTCTCCCATTCGATTTCCCGCGTAAACACAGCAATATATTAATATTAGTTTGTCAAAAGAAAGAAAAATAGCACCAAAACAAGAGGGACTAGGGTTGGATTATCCTTTTACAACTTTTATTCTTTTTCTTCAGCTTTTCTCTTTTCTCCATCATAGATTGTAGCACAAAGAACGCCGGATTTAAAGGAGAGAGACAATGTTTTTTTTTTTTAATACTACTTTAGCTTGCAGAGAAAGCCAGAACTGGAGGATTCAAACTAACGGATATTAAACTAACTCAATTTTTTTTTTTATTCAACGAATCTGTTTTTTTGGTCAAAACCCCATTCTCAATTCTTTCACTTTTCAGTGTTCCTTGTCGGGTAGAAATCTCTCTCTCTCTCTCTCTCTCAGGTCATCATCCGTCAGTGAAGAACAACCCAAGTGTAAAAACCCAGAAAAAAGAATAGTTCAGAGACAGATATAAACATGGGTTTGTATTGAAGGAGAGAGATTTGGCAATGTCGCAAGATTCTCAGGAGATAAAGACGATATAGGCAGTGGAGGTGGTTCGAAATGCTGAAGAAACTACAACAACAGAGAATTAAGAGTAGGTGAAGCAGGAGAGAATGTAGTAGTTGATGAAGCTAGTAAGAAGAGGAGAGAGGAAAATGGAGGTTTCTGAAGGAAACAAGGGTAGTGGGAAGAAGACCGGTTCAGTTCCTCATTCAGCAGCAAGATTTGGAGAACTTTTCAGATTTGCTGATGGCTTGGATCATGTTTTAATGGCAATTGGAACGCTTGGAGCCATTGTTCATGGATGCTCGTTGCCATTGTTTCTTCGTTTTTTTGCTAATCTTGTGAATTCTTTTGGGTCTAATGCCAACAACATGGATAAGATGATGCAGGAAGTTCTCAAGGTAGTAGAACTAGAACCAAATTCATGGAACTTTTTTTTTTTTTTTTCATTTGGCTTTTTGGAGAATTGAATCAAAACCCATTTGTTTGTTTCTGAATTTCCAGTATGCATTATATTTCCTTGTGGTTGGAGCAGTGATTTGGGTGTCCTCATGGGCAGGTCTGTGGTCTCTGAGATGATATCTTTCTTCTTATTTGTCTCTGTTGTAAATATAATCGCTTGTTTTCAGTCCCTATTGTAATCAGAAGAATTTGAATTACTTGCAGAGATTTCATGTTGGATGTGGACTGGAGAACGACAATCCACCAAGATGAGGATTAAGTACCTGGAAGCTGCATTGAACCAGGACATCCAGTACTTCGACACAGAGGTTCGAACATCCGATGTTGTTTTCGCCATTAACACTGATGCTGTTATGGTTCAAGATGCCATTAGTGAGAAGGTAAAGCAAACCCAATTGAAATATCTACTATATTTCTCTGTTTATCCTCTCTTCTTTCAATTTGAGTCTGATATGACTGGCTTGTTTCCTTTTGGTGCAGTTAGGTAATTTTATTCACTACATGGCCACATTTGTGTCCGGATTCGTCGTTGGCTTCACTGCAGTATGGCAATTAGCCCTTGTGACACTCGCCGTCGTCCCCCTCATTGCTGTGATCGGAGCTATCCATGCCACCACATTAGCCAAACTCTCTGGTAAGAGCCAAGAAGCTCTTTCACAAGCTGGAAACATAGCAGAACAGGTAGGCTGATTTACATTAACAAGAAAGCAAGAATTTCATTACTTTCTATGTTTTTCCCTGTTTTCTGTATCTGGGTATGGCTGATTTCAAGCTGAATTGTATCTGCATTACCAGAAAGCAAGAATTAAATCACTTTCTATCTTTCTATATGTTTTCTGCATCTGGGTGTGGCTGATTTCAAGCTGAATTGCATTTACATCAAGAATTTCATTACTTTCTATGTTTTTCACTGTTTTCTGCATCTGGGTATGACTGATTTCTAGCTGAATTGTAGACAATAGTTCAAGTTCAGGCGGTCTTAGCCTTTGTAGGAGAATCAAGAGCCTTGCAAGGCTACTCTGCTGCACTGAAAGTTGCTCAGAAGATTGGGTACAAGAGCGGATTCGCAAAGGGGATCGGGTTGGGAGCAACATATTTCACTGTTTTTTGCTGCTTTGCGCTTCTGCTCTGGTATGGAGGCTATCTTGTTAGACATCATTACACCAATGGAGGACTTGCCATATCTACCATGTTCTCTGTCATGATAGGTGGACTGTAAGTACTTAATCAAACTTGTTCTTCTTAACTCATATGTCCAATTGAGCCTTGTTCATTCAAAGTTTGTCCTTGATTGACAGAGCTCTAGGACAGTCTGCACCAAGCATGACAGCATTTGCCAAAGCAAAAGCTGCAGCTTCAAAGATCTTCCGAGTCATTGATCATAAACCGGGTATCGACCGAAATAACGACTCGGGTTTCGAGTTGCATTCTGTTACAGGTCAGGTAGAACTGAAAAATGTAGAATTTTCATATCCATCAAGACCAGAAGTTCGAATCCTCCACGACTTCTCCCTTAATGTCCCGGCGGGGAAGACAATAGCTTTGGTTGGAAGCAGTGGGTCTGGTAAGAGCACTGTTGTCTCCCTCATTGAGAGATTCTATGATCCCACTTCAGGTAAATTAATCAACAGTCCCTAATCTCTAATTTAACAATCACCAAATTCACAAAACATCTTTGTTCAATTCAAAAAACAATTTTTTTCTTTCTTTCTCACCTGTTCATGTAGTCCAAGTGGGTAACTGGGTATGTTTGTGGAAACTTAGAAGGAAAAATTGTGTTATTGAATGTATCTGTCCAGGACAAGTTCTGCTAGATGGGCATGAAATAAAGACGCTGAAGCTAAGATGGCTGAGACAACAGATAGGTCTTGTGAGCCAAGAGCATGCACTGTTTGCAACCACTATTAAAGAAAACATGCTTTTGGGTAGGCCCAGCGCTACTCAAGATGAGATTGAAGAGGCGGCCAGAGTTGCTAATGCTCACTCATTTATTGCTAAGCTGCCTGAAGGTTATGACACTCAGGTAGGGGAGAGAGGCTTGCAGCTCTCAGGAGGACAGAAGCAGAGAATTGCTATAGCAAGGGCAATGCTGAAGAATCCGGCAATTCTGCTATTGGACGAGGCAACTAGTGCGCTAGACTCGGAGTCAGAGAAGCTTGTGCAGGAAGCCCTTGATCGGTTCATGATTGGGAGGACGACTCTTGTGATCGCCCACCGCCTATCCACCATTCGTAAAGCCGACCTTGTCGCAGTACTTCAGGAGGGGACTGTATCTGAGATTGGTACCCATGATGAGCTTATTGCCAGAGGTGATAATGGAATGTATGCCAAGCTCATTAGAATGCAAGAGTTGGCTCATGAAACAGCTCTCAACAATGCCAGAAAGAGCAGTGCAAGGTATCTTACACAACAAACATCAGTATATATCTCTCCTCTTGTCAATTTTTACTTTGAATGTGGAATACATTCAAAGCAGGGTTTTAAATTTAGCCGGCATGCCGAGTATCACCATTTTCTAGGTATTTTGGCGATATTCCCCCATTTCGGCGATGTTTGGCGATATTTTGCCAGCCCCTCTGGAGATATCTTAAGCGAAATCGGAATTTAAAACCTTGCTATTAAGCAATCCTACATACCGGCAAAATATTGCCATTTTCTAGTCTGGTGTCACGAAATATGGGGGTGATATTCCCCAATTTCAGCAATATTTGGCAAAATTTTGCCAGGCCCTCTAGACGAAATTGGAATTTAAAACCTTGCTATTAAGCAATCCTGCATATCGGTGAAATATCGCCATTTTCTAGTATGGCGACACGAAATATGGGGGTGATATTCTCCCATTTCGACGATATATGGTGAAATTTCGCCAAGTCCTCCCTGGCGAAATCTCAGGCAAAATCGAAAATTAAAACCTTGCTGTTAAGCAATCCTGCATTTCATCTGATATGTAACTGGCAAAAACTGTTTTCTTCAATGGCAGGCCATCTAGTGCAAGAAACTCGGTGAGTTCACCGATCATCAATCGCAATTCATCCTATAGCCGATCACCATACTCGCGTAGGCTATCTGACTTCTCAACATCCGATTTTAGCCTCTCCTTTGATGCCTCACATCAAAATTACCGGCTCGAGAAGCTCGCCTTCAAAGAGCAAGCTAGCTCCTTTTGGCGCCTCGCCAAGATGAACTCTCCCGAATGGGCATATGCCCTGGTTGGTTCCGTTGGCTCTATTGTGTGCGGCGCCATTAGCGCCCTCTTTGCCTATGTCCTCAGTGCAGTTCTCAGCATCTACTACAACCAAGACCATGCTTACATGAGTAAAGAGATCGGGAAGTACTGTTACCTTCTGATTGGAATGTCATCAGCAGCTCTTCTGTTCAACACTCTACAGCATTTCTTCTGGGATGTTGTCGGAGAAAATCTTACGAAGCGAGTAAGAGAGAAGATGCTGGAAACAGTTTTAAAGAACGAAATAGCATGGTTTGACCATGAGGAGAACGAGAGTGCTAGAATTGCAGCAAGGTTGGCGCTTGATGCTAACAATGTCCGATCAGCCATTGGAGACCGTATCTCAGTAATCATGCAGAACTCAGCTCTAATGCTTGTTGCCTGCACCGCAGGGTTCGTCCTCCAGTGGCGCCTTGCTCTTGTTCTCATTGCCGTCTTCCCCATTGTCGTCGCCGCCACTGTTTTACAGGTATTCATGGTTGGCACTTGAGAGAATCTCATTCTCATCAGCTTAAGGATGACATAACTAACAAAGGTGGTTGGTGCTATGCATTTTCTGCAGAAAATGTTCATGAAAGGTTTCTCAGGGGACTTAGAAGCTGCCCATGCCAAGGCAACACAGTTAGCAGGCGAGGCTGTGGCCAATGTTCGAACAGTCGCTGCCTTCAACTCTGAGGCGAAGATCGTCGGCCTCTTCTCCTCCAACCTTCAAACGCCGCTGCAGCGTTGCTTCTGGAAGGGACAGATTGCCGGAACTGGATTCGGTGTAGCCCAGTTCTTGCTCTATGCCTCCTATTCCCTTGGACTATGGTATGCTTCTTGGCTTGTAAAACATGGCATCTCAGATTTCTCAAAGACAATCAGAGTCTTCATGGTCCTCATGGTATCCGCCAATGGAGCTGCTGAGACACTCACTCTTGCTCCAGACTTCATCAAGGGCGGTCGCGCTATGCGATCTGTGTTCGACCTCCTCGACCGGAAAACTGAAATTGAGCCAGATGACGCCGAAGCCACCTCAGTAGTCCCTGACCGGCTATGTGGGGAGGTCGAATTCAAGCACGTCGACTTTTCCTATCCGTCTCGCCCTGACATCCCCATCTTTCGAGATCTCATCCTCCGTGCCCGTGCGGGGAAGACGCTCGCCCTCATCGGCCTGAGCGGGTGTGGGAAGAGCTCTGTCATCGCACTCATACAACGATTCTATGAACCAGCTTCCGGGCGAATACTGATCGATGGCAAGGACATTAGGAAGTACAATCTGAGGTCTCTTCGGCAACACATTGCGATGGTTCCACAAGAACCTTGCCTCTTTGCAGCCACCATACATGAGAACATCGCATACGGTCGAGAGTCCGCAACCGAGGCCGAGGTCATTGAGGCTGCAACACTAGCAAATGCCTACAACTTCATATCAGCATTGCCCGATGGATATCGCACTTGGGTTGGCGAGAGGGGAGTTCAATTATCAGGTGGGCAAAAGCAAAGGATTGCCGTTGCTCGAGCATTTATAAGGAATGCAAAGCTGATGCTATTCGATGAGGCAACGAGTGCACTTGACACCGAGTCGGAGAGGTGTGTCCAAGAGGCACTTGAACGTGCTTGCTTGGGACGTACAACGGTTATCGTTGCACACCGGCTATCGACAGTGAGAAATGCCCACACCATCGCTGTGATCGACGACGGGAAGGTAGCAGAGCAAGGCTCTCATTCCCACCTGTTGAAGAATTATCCTGATGGTCACTATGCACGCATGATACAGTTGCAGCGTTTCACACATGGGCAGACCATAGGAATGGCAACCGGGTCGAGTTCTACTTGAACGTGCTAAAGAAGATGAGAGAAAAGGAGACACCAATTGTAGGCAGGTTCGAGCCTAGACCATCCATCACTCTTATCAAAAAAGATATCTGAAACCTTTATCCTCAATGACAATTATTTTGGCTCCGTTTGGATTCCAAGAGTATGCCAGAACGTTAGTTCTCAAAGTAATGGGCCAGAACACTAAAGAGACTGCCAGAAAGTGAGTAGGTAAAGTAAAATGCGTAAAAGTAACTTCTTGGAAAGTGCAATTTAATTTTCTTGAGACCTGTTTGGATGGATGTGTCAAGAAAATGTTTGATATTTCTTGTGTTGTTTAGTTAGACAAAACCTTGATTTAGATGAATGAATGAGAAAAGCTTTTCATATGCCCATTTTATCTTTTATTATATAAATAATTTTTTTTTAATAAAATAATATATCAATACGATTATAATTATTTTAGTGGCCTAATTATGAAAACATATAAAATACACTCTGTTAGCTATTATTATAAATATATATATATATACCGTGGAACTCTATAAAAAAATAAAGAAATAAAAAAACACCATGGATTCTTTTACGGTAGAAAAAACGGTCTTCCAAAAAAAAATTAAAACTTTTGCTTGAAAGTTAATAGTTGAGAATCACACGTATAAGAAGGAAGCTTTGGCAAGGACAGATAAGATGGGAGAACATGCTCTTCTCCTCGCCTTTCCAATTTCTTTTCTTACAAATTCCATACTTATTTTCTGGAAAACGAAAAAAGCCACTTTTCTACTGTCAAAGATGTTTGACTGAAACATTTTATGTAAAAACCACACTTTCCAGATATCCAAACACAGGCATACAGGAATATAGCCTTCCCTTTATATTCCGGTTATCCAAACGGAACCTTTATGAACTGAAAAGAGCATTTGGATGTCCAAAGCAAAATGCACAACATAGCTGAAATGTGGCCCCAAATTTAGGGATGCTCCTTTGCACTATTCCCCCTCTCTCTTGACAACCTATCTTACAGATAAGTAGAGAATTGCTTAAATAACGTAACTGACTAGAATTATACACATGATGTAACAATGGTGAGATCAACGTAAACTGGAAGGATGATTTTAACTCTACTTTGCTTAGTATTAAAAGTACGTAACAGAAAATACGATTCTTACACTACAATCTATTTTAAATAATCTCCAAAATCAGGATTCTAGTTGCTTACATAGACATTAGTTTTGGACCATTATCTGGCATCCCCATCCCAGCAGCCAAGTCCGCATCGAGTTGTGCGTGCGGTGCTGGTCCCATCATTTGCTTCATACTGCATAATCATCAATCAGACTTTCAGATAGATCTAGTTAGCAATCATATCAATTTATTTGTTGAAATAACTTTAGTATCAAACCATTAATCAATACAAAGAAATTCAGCCAAACAACAACGCGGCACTTTTAGGCTCCTCAATATCTATTGCAAGGGGAAGGTTGCCAGAAATCCAGTACAAAATCTACAAAAGGATAGATTCAGGTCTTGGCACACAAATGGAAATCTACAGCCCGGAAGATATACATGGGAATGCAGATGGCAGTCACAAAAGCCCAATCAGGTAAATGTTCACATGCTTCCATCCACGCGAGGCACTCACAGTTTACAATTGCTGATTTAAAAACAAGGTGCTGATCTCCTTTATGCTTCAACCCTTGAAGAGCACTAGAGCTATGTTGCATGTCAAGCACATTACAGATTTCTGACACTCCAAAAATGTGCAACACTAATAAATTTAGTTTTAATACTTGGCTTGTAATAAATATGGCATTTATGCAGAGTTACGCTTTCCTCTATGGATGTACAAGATGACAACAACAAAATGCCTTGTCCCAACTAGTTAAGGTTGGCAACATGATACTTCTTCCTCCATCCCAATCTGTCAAAAACCAAATCTTCAGTCAGATTACGGGTGTCCAAATCCTTTTGGATTGACTTCATCCAGGTTCTTTTCGGTCTCTTCCATTTAGACTCTTCAATGATGTATCCCCTCAAACCTTCTCAGTGATCACAACGGCCTCCCTAAGTCTTATAGCTTGTACATCGCCCAAACCATGTTAAACTAATTTCTTGTAACTTATGAACATGCTTGTTTCTTTACCTTATGATGCAGATTTAATGGATTTACCACAGAAAAACTAACAGAAAAGATGGGTAAAGAGTGAAGACTGTAAATTAAAGGAGTGACGACTGCGTGAACTGAAAATAGTTGGATCTAAGGTTTCTGTAAGACTCAGAAGAACCTCAGATCTGTTGATCTCTGATATCTTGTGGAGAAAAAAAAGGCTCATTTAGTACAACTCAATAAATAGTATTTATATCTTTAGTGCTACTGTTGCCCTAAATAGTGAAAAGAAAGATCTACCTTCAACTTAAAGCACTCATGTATCTCACACTCTTAAAAAAAAAATAGGATCCTAATACAAGCCTATAATAAGTCAAATCAGAAAAGAACTTAATGTCACTAATTTATTATATGTTTCCGCATCAACCTCTCGGATTAGAGAAAACTCAGCTCCGACAAGAAAGCACAACTATACTCAACATGTGCTTTCGGATCAACAAGATTCCTCAGCAATCCATGCACTCTCAGTAACAAGTTTTCCCAACCACTTCACCAAAAATATTCTATACATATTCTCTCGCCAAGATCTGACTTCCTTCGCATCCAAAATATTTGCTACAACTTCTGGTGGTTTCTTAGGAAGTTCTACACTTTCCTAAGTTGGCTCATCACTCCCATCAAAAGTGTAAAAATTTGTAACATTAGAGATCGGAATGATCTGCAATCAACCGGTAACTATAATATATACATTGGAACTAACTTTTTTTTGCACCTTACGAGGCACAAATTTCTTAGTCTTCAGCTTATGATATGTCCCTTTAGGAAACCTCTCCTTCCTCAAATGAACCAATACGTGTTATGGCCCGTATCCATAGGCAACCTCAAAAGGGGTCTTCTTAATGGTTTGGTTGACTGAGTTGTTATACGCAAACTCATCCTGAGGCAGTACTTCATCCCAAATCTTCACGTAATCCCCTACAATGCAACATAACATGTTTCCCAAGCTTCTACTAACTACCTCTGTTTGGCCATCAATTTGAGGATGACATGCTAAAATACTTTAATTGTGTGCCCAATTTTTCTCCACAACGATCGTCAAAAGTTCCCCACAAATTTAAAATCTCTGTCTAACACAATCGAAGTTGGAACTCCATGAAAGCAAACAATCTCTTTGAAGAATAAATCAGCCACTCGTGATGCATCAGCCGTCTTTGAACATGGTATGAAATATGCCATCTTCGAGAAACGATCTATGAGAACAAAAATAGAATCATATCCCCTTGCTGTTTGTGGTAATCCCAACACAAAATCCATACTAAGGTGTATCCATAATGCATTTGGCACTTGTAATGGAGTGTACAATCCTGTGTTCTGAGTTTGCCCCTTCGACATTTGACATACTCTACACCTTTTCAAAAAACGTTCTACATCACGATACATCTTAGGCCAAAAGTAACGACCGTTCACCATTACAAGTGTTTTGTCCCTTCCAAAATGACCACCTAAACCACCACCATGTAGCTCCCTTATAATCTGATCACGAACATAATTGATTGCTTTTAAATAGGTCACTTTCATGAAAAATATATGGGAAAAATCTGTTAAGTATATAAGCAACTAGTGACATCAAGTTCTTTCCTGGTTTAACTCCTATTATAGACACATCTTAGGACATTAGTGTTTCTTAAGAGCCATTGTGCAAGTCACATGAGAGCTATAAGTTGAGGGTATATCTATTTTTTCATTACTTAGGGTAATAGTAGGCACTAGAGATATAAATACTACTTATTGAGTTGTACTAAAGGAGCCCTTTTTCTCTACAAGATGTTAGAGAACAACAAATCTGAGGTTCTTTTGAGTCTTGCAGAAACCCTAGAACCAACTACTTTCAGTTCTCCTTTAATCTATAGTCTTCACTCTTTACCCATTTTTTTGTTAGTTGTTATGCTTTAAATCCATTAAATCTGCATCACCTTATCTTTCTAGTTTCCCACACATCCATGTCAACATCCTTATGTCAACGACGCTCATCCTATGCATATGCTTCTTCTTTGTTGCCCAACATTTAGATCCTTGTATTAGATAGTAGGTCTAATGGCTTTTCTATATAATTTTCATTTCAATTTGAGTAAATACATTGATAAGATAATGCTTTAAAAGCGCCTCCATTTAAGCCACCCAACTCTAGTTTTATGTACAACATCATAATCAATATTCCTTCTTCATGGATAATTGACCCAAGATTGTGTAAATGATTGCTTTCAGGAATCTCAAGTCTCAATTTCTTATTGTTGCTTCACCTCTAGTGTTATTTGTGCTAGAGTTACATTCTATATTACTCACCACATTTTAAAACCTTTTGATTCCTATGTGTCCTTCCATAACTCTAATTTTGGATTTATAAAATTATCTTATCCATAACATTAATGGTAGTATTAAAATAGCTACTTTTTACTTATTACTTAAATAGGGTCATATAAAGAAGTGTTCTAAGGTCACTAGTTTAATAGTATTTAGTAAATCCAAAAGGACGTAACCATCAAGGTTTTAAATTTCGAGTTTGCCTATGATTTCGTAGGGGGGACTGGCGAAATTTCGTCAAATTTCCCCGAAATGGAGAAATATCGCCATGTCGCAAATTAAAAAATAGCGAAATTTCGCCCGCATGCCGGCAAAATAAAAAATTTGGATCCACATAACCCAACTATGTAAATGTAAAGAACAACCAAGTCCAACTTATAAACCCCATTATTACAATGGGAAAATTACCAATAGATGCCTGGTTTATAAGTTTTGGACACCCCACTGCCTAAAATGTTTTTAAATGGCCATTAGGTGCCTCATTTGACAATT
>JAUPMG010000001.1:19078691-19089859 GCA_031762675.1 Pachysandra terminalis
TCTCGGAAAGCGTGCCAGGATTTAACATTGTTTTTCTAAAAAATATCCTTTAAAACAGATTTGTTTTTAAATTTTTTGAGGTCATTTTAGTAATTTTACTCTGAAAAGTAAATACGCCCCATTTTTCAAATCCTCGCGACTCAACCGTTTGAAATCGGTCTGAATTTTTAAGTCTCCCTCCTCTTCCTTCAACTCCCGCATCTCTCTCCTCACGAATCAACCGTTTAAAAACGGTATTTTGCAAACTTATTCGCGGTTCTCTTCTTCCATTTTCTACACCTCAAGTCAATAGAAACTCCTTCGTTCATTGGCTTCATTGTCATCTTTACGTATGAGATGAGGAAAAATGCATACAAGTGGGACGAGTGGTGTTCGGTGAATCTAGACCCTTCGTTACACGTGAGTAGGTGGCCGACACCTGGGTGGAGATTCAGTGGGCGTCACCAGACTCGGCGAAAATTGGACAGAGCGGGTGCTTCTGCAATGCTGGAATCTGGTGAGACCCCATTACCGGAATCTGTGCTAAAATCGAGTGTCTCCCTTGTGTTGCTAAATTCGTTTTGTGGATCCGTTTATCAGCTTTTAACGCCGTGATCTGTTGTATCAGTCGTGACCTGTTGAAATCTGGGAGGTTGTGATGGTCCCACGAACCGAACCCCACTCATCGTGGGTATGTTCTACTACTCTTATTAAAGGTATATTCAAGAGAATGGGTTCTTGCTGTAGAAACTTTGAGTGGAGCCATTGCAATTGCCGTTCTCATATGGGAATTCCATGAAAGAATGGGGCTGAAATATATGAAGATGAAGTTGACAGAATGGAAAAAATGGAATTGTTTACGGAAAACAGAGGAACCCCAGATGAGGGAAATTGAAATGGAATGGTTTGGCTCAAGAAAAAGAAAAAAGAAAGAAGGAAAGACGCTAACTCAAAAGATTTTACAGAAATTACACGAACCCTATATGATAAAAACTAATTTGAACCATATGGCGTCTAAGAGTTTTCTGCGTTTTGGGGGGTTTTTTCACTTCTACATGTCTATGATGCCATCTATTTATATCTGTGTGGATGTTAATGCATGTAACGTTGTCTTACCTAACTGGATTATCAATGTCCTCATATGTTTCTGTAATTGGAAACTCTCTATGTAAGTTCATGTTTGTGATTTCCCATTGCACCTATTGATGTTTGATGAAATTACCAATAAGAGATTTTATTATTTTCCTTATTGAGAGGGTCTCTTCATAATTAGAAAAGTATTCTCATTAAGGTCTAATACAACAAATAATCCAAGGGAGCCGAAGGTGTAAAACAGTACTTTAGCAATTCATCAATATAACCAAGAACCAAAATATATTAATTCAATCTTCCAAATACCAATATTAAAACAGTATCCGAGCATACCTACCTACGCGGGTTAGCTCAACTGGAAAGCTCTCCAATTCAGGACCTGGAGGTCTTAGATTTGAGTCCCCGAGCTTACCTGATATATGATCCTTGTGGGTAGAGTAATGTATCCGGGGTTTAACTTATCCCTACTAAGTGGGGTTGGGGGTTCCACGTCACACACACACAAAAAAAAAAAAAAGCTTATCAAAGTGAAACATAAAGTAGCCATATATTAATCAGCAATGTGATAAATTTTATTACATATATCCATTGAATTATTTGAAATGGGAATAACAACCCAGATTCTAGGGTGCATCTTTAGAATCATGCCCAATCAAAGTTAGAAAAAAAAAAAAAAAAAAAATTTTTGGAGACCGACTCTAACATAGGAGTGTTAGATAACCAAAATTATTTCCAAGGAATGTGAAAGTAATGATCATATGAAGTACAAAGTGGTTGCACTGACTCATTGCATTAAGGTAAGGACATAATATCAAGAAAAGAAAAGGTTTGCACCTTCCTTGCAACATGAATGAGGAACATTGTATTAAAAGGGAAAAAAAAAATCCGCCCAGAAAAAATCCATCTCGATTAATTTACGATCCTGAAAAATTAACAGACAAGAAATCATTGAGAATTTAACAAATGTGCTGAAGAACCTATTGAATTAAGAAGAAAAGGAGGTATTGGTGTGTTTACCTGTATGTTTTCCATCATGAAATTGAGCATTCTTGGATGATTTAAAGGTTTCCAAGAAATCTTTAGCCTTCTTCAACTCTTGCTTCTGCCTCGATTTTTCCCACTTGTGTTCGACGGCCAGTATCTGAATTACACGCGGCAACGCCCGGCCTGCCGCATCAGTGTCAAGAAAAGCAAGCCGAGATCTCCTAGCAAGGAAGTCTATGGCAGACTCACAGTACTCGTTTCGAGCACAATATGCAACCTCAGCTTCTAGGTAAGGGTATCCATGAGCAAGACGCTTCCCCAGATTTTCATTCTGGAATTGGACAAACAAACTACAAGGTTAACATATATGTGTAGATTTTCATTATGAATGAGGAAGTGATTAGTTGCCAAAGTCACTATTTGCTATTTCACCAAAAAAAAAAACCTTAATAATTCAATATACTTAATGATATAATTAAAGTGTAAATCAACATCTAAAAAATGTATAATCTCCATTAATTCCAGGATTGAAAGGGTTATTCGGAAAAAAAAGAAAGTAATACCATTAATCCATTACATTCTTTTTTCCATAGCAATGTATTAGTTTGTATTTAAATGACAAACAATGCTGTACAGCAAAAAGCTATGGAAGACCAATAGATGCGTCAGAACAACCAATCTTGCAGATCTTTAGTCAAATGCTATTTTCATACTAGGGTTTACTGGTTTGTAACTTGCGTTCCATTTTAAGAGTTATTTACAACAATCCAAGTCCATTGCCTATGTAGTTCTATAATGTAGATTTAATTTGATACACTTCTGTGCAAGTGGGTGTTTTTGTAGATTCATTTACATGATCCTACGAAGAAAAATGAAGTAATGTCTGCTTATTTATACGACATATCATCGCTACATGTGTACTGAAACATATGAAATTTCATTAGCTTGCCTAAGTGGAGAGTTCAATATAATTTGATCTGAAAGGGTAGCAGCACCAGAATACCATGATCCCAAAATAAATTCTTTCTCTACACATCCAAGTATGCTGGTAATTCCTAGAGTGGTCCTTACTTGGGACTCGGCTTTGGGTTTCCACTTGAACTAAAAACCCACCTTCACTGTTTGATACCTCCTTTCCCGGCCCCAGGCCTATTGCCAAAAGAAAACTGCTTAATTTTTTTTTCCAATGGTTAAAACTGTGTTAGTGCTCATGCAATTAGAATTTCATATGGAAACGGAGTCAGAAAAAAATTGAAAAAAAAAATTCTTTTGCAGCTGCTACAACATTAATTTTAAAAATTTGCCCCAAGCAAGGTCAAACCTGAGCTATGGAAGCAACCCGTTCTGCCAAAGTGCCATATGAATGAGCCAAATGCTTGGCTGCAGCAGTATCCATTATCCCTGGAACAACTTTACCACCATGCGACTTCTTCATGCGTATATATTGCTGAGCGATTACTGTAAATAATGCTGGATCCCACCCATCTCCACCAACAATCCGTAAAAGACTAGTCAAACAGTCATTGGATGGACTCAGCCTTCCAGATTTTATAGCTGCATCAACTGCATCTTCTGCCATGCTGAAACTATTTATAGTAAGTATAGGCACTCATGGCTGAAAGGGAATAAAAGCAGTGAGGTTGAATTGATGACTAAAGCTTGCAATAAAATTGCTACAAAAATTAGAAATTAATTGAAAGCATTCTATTATTAATAAGAGCCATGCAAAAAGAATCTATGAACTATTGGTGATATTTATACCAGCACAAATAATAATGTGATAGGATACATGGGAAAGATACAAAAGCATCAGGTAACTGTTATTCATTTGGTTCGGCTGGCTTTGTCGCTGACGAGGGGGAGGAACATTTCGTTCCATGTGGCTCCTCGAGGGGCAGATAAGGTGCTCGAGGGCCTAGCGAAGCGTGGTGTGAGTAGAGTTGCTATGGTTGCCGGGGATCTGACTTTGGAGCTGCATCGGGTTTAGGGCTTTTAGGGTGTTCTGTTCAGTTTTATGTTGGTATTATTGGTGTTTACCCTAGTATGGATAGTTTTGGGCCCATTTTCTTTCTTTTTTGCTTCTGTTTTGTTTTGTCACACTTGTTTTAGGTCTTCGTTAAAACAGTTGAGGTTTTACTTTCCCGATTTTTCTCTCCATCTTTATGTATATATCCATGACTTATCAAAAAAAGAAAGATACAAAAGCATCAGTCTTACTTGCCTATAGAAAGAACCCATCCAAAAGCTTTAGTGGCATAAAATCAGCTTACCCAGCCGCATTTACCTTCGGTAGGTGGTCCATTTTCCACCTGTAATTGTAAGCAAACCAGGGTAATCTTCACAGACAACGTGATCTCTAGAAATGCTCTCAGTGCTCTTTGCTGATGGGTCCACAGCCAATGGGCGAATACCACTCCAAGCAGAGAGAACATCTACGCGCCTTACCTAAATCGTATATACATATGTATCAGATTCCACAAGTAGATCCTAATTTTGAAACTATAAAATTTAAAATGTATTAAATGTAAATTATGCAAACAAAATATATTACTGTATGATAACTTTGATATAATCATGTGCCAACATTTCAGAAATGCCATGCAAAGTGCCAACACTGATCATGAGAAACCTGAGATAGTGACAGGTCCATACAGTTCATCCCATATACTACAAGACATTTTTAAAATGATATAGTTCTTTGAGATTACAATATAAAGTGATGTACTAAAACAAGATAGTGACTGATAAACAGTACAGTTAAAGAACATGTGAAAAATTGTTAAAATTCTGATGAATCTGATCTGAGACGTGAGTAAAAGATGATGTCAGATAGTCCTGATATCAATACGTAAAGGAAGGAAGGCTGGAAAATTAAACACTACATTTTAGCCAAGATAGTTCTTTAAACCCAAAAAAACATGCAGAACTGGGTTTAGAAATCAAAGCTACATGCTACCTAAGAATGAGGTGAATTGCCCTGGAAAATCATTTTATAGATGGATGTTACAAATGAAAGTTGACAGGTAATTTCAGAATCCTCAAAGAGAAAAACAGCTTCTGGCAAACCAGGAAGGAATAAGACAAAGCATGCATACATGATACAAATGATAGTATTAGCAAAAAATACAAACCTTAACATTAAGGTAATCACATATGGCATCCAGTATAAACTGTATTTCATCTTCATGTGGTTCAGGAAGCATTGTGATGGCAGTGTTGGAATCTGTGGTTCCTGCAACTGTTCTTCCCAACCATGGCAACATGAAGACAACACGCCCATCCTTGGTTTTGGGAACAATTAAGCCCATTCCCTCAGGAGAATAGTAATCAGGTAAAACAATGTGCACGCCGCTACTAGGACAGATCATCGGTGGGGCATCTTTGTCAGCCATTTTCCTTACAGCATCGCAAAATGGACCAGCCGCATTCACAACAACTTTTGCATATGTATCAAACTCCTTGCCTGATGCACTTTGACAGGCAGTAAGGACCATAAAAAGTACAAAACAATATTTTAGTTATCCCCTAGCTAGAGAAAACCACACTACTTACTACTGCAATTAAATGCTTTAAATCAAGAACAATCAAAAAAGGAGGAGGGAAAAAAAAAAAAGCAACCTTTCTTTGCTCACATACTCAAAATGTGAGATATTTTAAACGCAATACATAGTCATACCTCAAAAAACATAACACATACTAAAATCTTCTACATGAAGATACATGAGCATTTTCAGGTTGCAAAAATCAGGCAGAACAACTCAATAGGTATAAGATATACATACAGATGATACCAATAGGTCAGCTTGGAAACATTTAACCAGAACTACATTCAATTACATGCTTTCTAAAGCTCAATGATGATGTAGAGATGAGAAGATATTAATGAAGGGGGATGGGGGGGGGGAACTACTCCAAGGAGATGGCATCTCCTTTTTGGGTAAGAGAGTACCAATGAAGTAAGAAAGCCGACTTCAAATATAAGATATTTCATTTATTATTATTATTATTTTTTTCTGGGCTGGCCTGGGGGGTGTTAATAACTAATTACAAGGGGGGCAAGCAACAAAACGTGCTATACAAACCAAAACAAAAGACAAAATAATTGTCCCTGAGATTGTGCATGCAGTTCATCACCCCTTCTCACTGCAATCCATGCTCTCTCAAAAGCTTTGTTTTTCTATTTCTATATAACCATAAAATCACAGATGGGCATAATCTTACTAACAATTGGAGCTTCCTTCTCACCAAACGATCCTACCTCATATTGGCTTGGTATTCTGCATTGCTTGGTAAACGGCTTTGGCACTTAATACTAATAGAAACACTTTGTGGTTTAAGGTAATGTCTAGCAAGTATGGCATCCATCCCATATTTGCTAACTGCTAATGTCACCTTCAACTCGTAACACATTCCAACACTTCTTATAAAAAGCAAACGTAAACCCATTGGGCCCGGGAGCTTTATCCCCATTTAAAGTGTCAATAGCCCCTTTAACTTCCTCTTCTGTCACCATCCTCTCCAGCATCTCCCTAGAGCCATCGGAAATATTATTAAACACCAGCCCATCCACCTTAGGTCTAACATCCACCTTCTTCTTATAGAGATCTGTAAAGAACTTCTCCGCTGCTTTCTTGATATTGTTAATCCCCTTCACCTCCATCTCCCCAACCATTAGTCTATCAATGGAGTTCACCAGATTTAGTAGAGCAAATTAAATTTCTTAGTGAATAGTTCATCAAGATTTTGCTTATTTGTGTTGGCTTGATCCAGGCACTTTATATTTCTATCAAACTAAACATTAAATTTTAAAACCTAACAGAAATTATATAAATGATCTTGGATTAATTACAACATCATGTATGCCACACATAAGCTGTCTTCACTTGCCAGCTACACAGCATTTATGAAAATATTCCAATTATATGAAATGTAATTGATGTGCCGATGAGAGATGCTGAGTTTACCTGGTCCAATAATCAGACTCAGACATCCTTACCTAACTTAGATAGATTTTTGATCTCTGTTGAGTGGGATGCCATATTTAATTCATTGATTGCCTCGGTCCTTCCATGCCCTACGTCGAACCACCTTCCTATAGTTGTTGACTGTGAAGATGTGATTAGAAGGGCGACACCATTCAGATTTGAGGACATTTGGCTTGAATGTGAGGATCTCTTGCCTTTGGCGTCTAAGTGGTGGAAAGAAAGATCATTTTCTGGTTCTGTCTCTTTTGTGTTCTGTAAAAAACTGAAAGCTCTTAAGGAGAAATTTAAGGAGTGGAATAAAACATGCTTTGGGAGGGTCAATCAGAAACTGGAGGCTATTTCTGGAACTATTAAAACCCTGCATGTGAAGGAGAACAGTGGTATCCTTGGCAGTTCTGATTGGGTGGAAAGGGAGAACTTAAAACTGGAGTTTAAGAAGGTGTCAACGTTGAATGAGATAAGTTGGAGACAAAAATCAAGGGTGTTATGGCATCAGGTGGGAGATAATAACACAAAAGTTCTTTCACAAAATGGTTTCAAATAGGAACCAGGCGAACTCCATTGATAGACTCATGGTTGGGGAGAGGGAGGTGAAGGGGATTAACAATATCAAGAAAGCAGTGGAGAAGTTCTTTACAGATCTCTATAAGAAGAAGGTGGATGTTAGACCTAAGTTGGATGGGCTGGTGTTTAATAATATTTCCGTTGGCTCTAGGGAGATGCTGGAGAGGATGGTGACAGAAGAGGAAGTTAAAGGGGCTATTGACACTTTAAATGGGAACAAAGGTCCCGGGCCCGATGGGTTTAAGTTTCCTTTTTATAAGAAGTGTTGGGATGTGTTACGAGTTGATTTGATGAAGGCAGTGGTGGATTTCTTTGGGGCGAACAGATTAGAGAGTAGTACTATTGCTAATGCCAGTGGTCGTCAAAGTCTAAATGGGGTCCTTATTGCTAGTGAATGCATTGATTCTAGATTGAGGGAGGGAGGTAGGGGTTTGTTGTGCAAGCTTGATATGGAAAAGGCTTATGATCATGTAGAGTGGGAGTTTGTGCTGCTGTACATGTTGGAGAGAATGGGGTTTGGTCGTAAGTGGAGGAATTGGGTTAACATATGCATTTCCACGCCATAATTTTCAGTATTGGTCAATGGGAAAGCTTTGAGCTTCTTCAAGGCATTTCCACACCATCATTGGTTATAAGTGGAGGAATTGGGTTAACATATGCATTTCCACGCCATCATTTTCAGTGTTGGTCAATGAGGAAGTTTCGAGCTTCTTCAAGGCTTCTAGAGGTTTGAGACAAGGCAAGTCAGGCGACCTGCTTTCCCCTTTTCTTATTCTGCTGGTTACCGAAGCATTTAGTAGACTTTTTTAGAGGGGTTTTGATGCAAGGCTCTTGGAGGGCTTCAAAACTGGTTTGTCGTGTCCTACTATCTCCCATCTCTTATTTGCAGAAGATACCTTGGTTTTCTGCGACGCCTCCCTTATCCAATTAAGGAATCTGAGATGCTTCATGGTGTGCTTTGAAGCGGTGACTGGTCTTAAGTTCAATCTCTCCAAAAGCAAGATCTTTGGAGTGGTGGGAGTGGAGAACCGTGGGGACTTGAGTACCTTACTGAGTTGTGAAGTGGATTCTTTGCCTACTACCTACCTCGATATGCAGATATGTGCAAGATAAAAAACTAAGGTGGTCTGCTAACCTGTGTTGGAGAGAATGAGAAGAGAATATGTACTTGGAAAGGATGATTCTTATCCAAAGGGGGAAAGCTTACTTTGATTCAGTCGGCTTTATCTAATCTACCTTCATACTTATTGTCCATTTTGAAACTTCCTATCTTTGTTGCGAATAGGATGGAAACAATTGAGAGACTTCTTGTGGAACGATAGGGAGGAGAGCCACAAGTTTCATCTTGTTCGTTGGGATGCTGTATGTAAACCCGAGTATGGGTCAAGTCAGCTCATAGAATTCAACAAAGCTCTCTTGGGCAAATGGCTTTGGAGATTTGGACAGGAGAGAGAGAATCTATGGAGGAAGGTGATAGCAGGAAAGTAAGGCTCTACACTTGAGAATTGAGCTTCGTTGCAACCTAGAAGGCCGTTCGGTATAGATGTTTGGAAAGCTATCCAAACTGTGTCTGACAGCTTTAAAGAGGAAATACGTTATCACATAGATGGTTTGAGGGTGCAGTTCTAGGAAGATGTGTGGTGTGGGAATATTCCTCTGAAGATTCATTTTCCCGTCATTTTCTCCTTGGCGATTAAGAAGGATGAGAGAGTGGGGGATGTGCTTAGAAGGAACGGGGATAACATTGTGTGGGAGGTAAAGTTGAGGAAGAACGTATTTGATAGAGAATTGGACATGATGGCTAGCTTCTTGAATGCTCTTCATTCAACCAAGGTGCGTAGAAGGTGGAAGAGAGATGAGGAGGGATTTTCGGTTCGGTCTTTTTTTCTCTGCTTAGTTTTTAAGCATGGTAATGTGTCGCAGGAGAGTTTCATTTGGAAGTGGGGTTTACCCTTATGGGTAGGGCTTAAGGACAAACACCTTACCATCGACAACCTTAAAAGTAAATCGTTGTGCTATGTGTAAAGGGGAAGAAGAGACAGTCGATCACCTTTTTGTGCATTGTTGTATGGCCTCTAGATGCTGGTCAGCAATCCATGGCAAGATCAACATTGGGTGAATGCCTCCTGTTCATTTTAGGGATACCATAATTGGTTCGGGAAGAAGGAAGACAAAGTCAAGGAAGAATATTTTGCGGAATCTGGGCCCGGGAATCATTTGGACCATTTGGAAAGAAAGAAAAACAAAAGAATTTTTGAAGGGAAGGAGGCTCCAGTTGATTTAGTGGTGAGGAGAGTGTTCTCTACTTTATTTTTCTGGGCTTTGGGCAAACAGACTTGGGGAACGATTCTTTTTCAGATTTTGTTTCAGGGAACAATGCTGTGTGTAGCTGTTCTTGAGGATCTGTAAAGTGGCTAGTGTATACTGTTCATGTACAGTGTATAGCCACTTGTAACTAGTGCAACTATTTTACCATTACATATAATATAACAACACTTAAAAATTAAATGAAATAAATATCCACTATTCTGGATCAACTTTTAGGTTCCATACATAAATAAAAGTCGAAAATCAGTTTCGTTGTTAAATAAAATTTACGAATGTTTGTTTTTACATAAACTATATTGACATGTATTTCATTTTCAAAACATGAGGTAAATTAAGGAAAAAGATACCGTTCAAAATTCTGTCATTTTCCATAAATCAAGATAAGTAAAAAGCATCAAAGATCTTCCTTTTACTTTGTTTTAAAAAGCAATCACCAACACGTGTAAGCAGTGCATTACTACCATCACAAGCTCACAATATCAACACAACCACCTCCAGCAATTCCACCACTTCTGATGTCACTACCACTATTACCTCCTATAACATAGCCATCACCTTTTCAACCATATCACCACCACATCGTCGCTTTCTTCATCTCTAAGGGAGGCACCACCACCACTGATTCTGATACATCACCACCTTCACCATCATTGTTGTCGCTATAGCCACCACCACCTTTGGTGGCAACACCTTGACAACCACTTCTTACAGCACCACCACCACATCTAACAGTGGCACTACCACTTATGATATGACCCACCTCTGGTAATGGTACCACGACTACCTTTGGTAATGGCACAATCACTACAACCACCAACAACAAGATTATCACCTCTAGCACAATGGTACCAACACCTCCGCAAATTCTGGTGGAAGAGGTCACCGCCATTACCAACACTGATGACATAACCATAACCTCCAATAATGGGACCACCATCACCTACATCATAACCATCACCTTTGACGATGATACCACTACAACACTACAACCATCATTACCAGGTTTTGGTACATTGTAAACCGTTGTCCTTGCTTTTCTCACTTCAATCCCAACCCATGAAAGAAAAAAATGCACATTTTCTACCCTTTTTGCATGTCTAACCATAGTGTAAAGGATTGTCCGATCCCGGTCTAGATCGGACGATCCAACTCGGGATCAGATTGGGACGATCCCCGAGTTGAAACCGATCCCAAAAAAATCCCAAATATGTTGACTCGGTCTGAACCCGATACAGA
>JAUPMG010000001.1:19103959-19119487 GCA_031762675.1 Pachysandra terminalis
TCCATGGTGTATAGGGGGGGATTTTAATATTATCAGATTCTGCTCGGAGAGAGTCGGATGCAGTAGTATAAGTACATGATTGACAAAATGTCAAAGTTTCACAGGCCTGATGATATTGATGATTTTGTTCAATGTGTTGGCCATAAGGGGGACCCCGGTAGTGGGTTGGATGTGTTGGGGAAAAGGGGTAATTGTCAAGAGCCATGTGGGCTGTCAGTAAGGGAGTGGGTGGAGGTGGTGCTAATAAACTATTGGAGCATGCATCTAAAGTTAGGGTCAACCGATTTTTCTAAAGCAAGCAATCCAACAATTTTAGGCTGTTGAAAGGTGAGGCAGCCTCTAGTTTTAAATGAAGATCATGCTATGGAATGTTAAGGGATTAAGGATCCAGGAAAAAAAAAAAAGAAAAGAGAAAAAGTAATTAAGGATCTCTATATTAGGTTAAATCCTGATGCTGTAGTTAACCATGAAACTAAAAAATAGTCAATTGATATCTCCTTGGTGCATTGTGCGCTGGGTGATGGGAACCAGATGTGGGCATTTTTTTCATTTTGCGGGTGCTTCAGGAGGGATTATGACTATGGGATAGGGACGGTTTGATTGGAAGGGAAATAAAGGGAGATTATTCTTTGTCCATTTAATTTACACGTATCATTGACGGGTTTGAGTGGTGGTTTACAGGGGTGTATGGGCAGAATAGACCGAGGCATAGGGTTTCCTTTTGGAGGGAGTTAGCACTCGGGTAGGATGGATCCATGGACCTTGTTGGGGACTTTAATGTACCTCAGTTTCTACATGAAAAAAATGGAGGTGTTCAAAGGGTCAAAAGAACTATGAGAAACTTTTTTCCGAGTTCATCTAAGCATGTGGACTACTAGATTTTCCTCTAAATGGCGGAAGATTCACATGGTCTAAGTTTCAGCCCCAAAAGCATGTAGTTGGCTAGACGGGGTGCGGGCATCCCATGATTGGCATGCAGTTGCACAATTCCCACTAACCACACAGAGCACCCTTCCTAAGCCCATTTCTGATCATTGTCCTTTGTGGATATTTAACGAAAATAAGGGTCATGGTCCAGGTCCAACACCCTTTGGTTTTGGAAATATGTGGCTGACTCACCCCTCTTTCAAGGAATTAATGAAGGACTAGTGTAGGGAGTTCATGGGATCCCAACAGGGGTGGGCCGGTTTTAGAGTTAGAAGGGATTAAAAGGGATGCAAAAGAAAATAAAAGTGTGAATCGTGATTGTTTTGGGAGTACCAAAGTGAAGAAGATGGTTTTGATGAGGGAGATTGAGGACTGGATAGAGGGAAGAGGAGAGGGTGTTGAAGAGTCATGAGATTGATAGGTATCGATGTTTGAAAGCAAACTTGGAAGGTGTCCTTAAAAATGAAGAGGTTTCTTGGCGTCAGAAATCTAGGACCACTTGGATCAAGGAAGGATCAATTATGAATTCTCCTAAAGGCATCAAAGAGGCCTTATCTTAATATTACTAATATCTAGGCTGGTGGTGGAGGGATAAAATAATTTCAAATTCTCCTAAGGGCGTTGAAGAGGCCTTATCTCAATATTACATCAATCTCTACTATTCGGAGCAAAATGTCAGATTTAAATTGAGAGAATCACGTGAGAGAAAGTTGAATAATGATCAGAAGTAGATGTTAGAACAGGAGTTTAAGGAGAAATCAAAAGCGCGGTGTGGGAGCTTCATGGCGATAAAGCATCGGGTCTTGATAGATACACCATGGCGTTTTATAGAGATAATTGGGATGTGCTAAAAGAAGATATTTGTCATTATTGAAAGAGTTTCACTCTTATGAGGTAATCAACAAGGTGAATAATGCAATGTTCCTTGTGTTAATTCCCAAGAAAATGGGGGAATAGAGATTAAAGACTTCTGTCCTTTTCGCCTCACCACAAACCTATACAAAATCATAGCCAAGGTTCTGTCTCTTAGGCTATGTTTGGAACCTTGGATTTTGAGAGAAAAGAAACGAAAATACTGGACAAAGCACTTTCTCCTGTTTAGTTAAAGAAGGAAAGAGTTGGGGATAGAGATTTGAAAAGAAAATAATTTGAAAAAATTTCTCTTTTGGGATCAAAACCTTTCTCCTCAAAAAGATAGAGATTTTGAAAGAAAAGAAAAAAAATGTGGATAGCACTCTCCAACACTTCAACCTAACTTACAACATATTTTGTCTTTCCTTGGCAGCTAATCAACCTTGCGGGAATACATGAGAACTCATCGGCAAGTCATCAGAAGTCACCGGAGCTTTTCTTTTCTTTATATGTCTTATCTTAACCAAACACTTGAAAATAAATACTTATCATTTCTTTTTACTTTTCTTTTCTTTTCTTTTAAAATCCAAGGTTTTAAACACAATCTTAGAGTCAAGAGGGTAATGTCGTATTTGGTCTCACAGAATCAAAGTACTTTCATTGAAGGGAGACAAATCTTAGATAGTGCTTTGAAAAGCAATAAATGTGTGGAAGAGTGAGTGAGGTATGGAGAGGACGGATTAGTCTGTAAACTAGATATTGAAAAGGCCTATGATAAAGTGGAGTGGGAGCTTCTTGATGAGATACTAGAATGAAAGGGTTTTGGTGTAAGATGGAGGAAATGGATGGAAGATGTGTTAGTAACCTATACTTGTACTTCCTACTAAATGGTTCAGTCTCGGGATACTTTTCATTGTCTAGGGAACTGAGACAGGGTGATCCTTTGTCCCCCTTTTGTTCTATCTAGTAGGAGATGTTTTGAACTGATTCCTTTAGGAAGTTGAGAGGAGGGGTCTGATTAGGGATTTCAGGTGGTACGAGAGGGTTTCAATATCCCATTTGCAGTTTGCAGATGACACCAATTTGTTCTCAAAGGCGAAGGCTGATCAAAGCGTCTTGGGCTAAATGCATTATAATGTGTTTTGAGATGGTCTAGAGTGTCAAAGTCAACATGGTTAAGAGTAGTAATTCAGGGATAAATGTGAGTGATGAGTCTCTTCAATCGCCTGTGGCAATTATGGGATGTAGTGCTGGCCCTGCTAGGTCGTGGCCCCTTAGCTATTTCGGCCTCCCTCTAGGAGGCAAACACAGGAGTTTGGCGTTTTGGCACCCATTGATGGAAAGGGTTAAGAGACAATTGGCACCATGGAAGAGGAATTACCTATCATTAGGCGGTGAGATTACTGTTATCCAATCAACTTTAGTAACCTACCCATTTATTATGTCTCTATTTAGAATGCAGGGGAGGATGGCTAAATTGATTGATAAAGTCCAAAGGGACTTTTTGGGGGAGGCGGGAAGAATGCTGTGGGAAAGTCCTCGGAAAGCAGTGATTGCTCTTGCCTCTTCTTTTTATTCTTTTGCTCGTTTCTGTGTGGGATCTGGTACCTTGGTTTCGCTTTGGGCTGATTTGTGGTGGGGTGATCATATACTTTCGAAGCATTTCCCTAGACTATTGAGATTGGTGAGGAACCAACAACAGTCACGTGTTTGCGATGTCTTTTCCCAGTCCTCTACTGGCTTGGTTTGGAAACTTGCTCAGAGAATAGATCTTAGACCCGTTGAACTTAATGAATTGGCATTTCTCTTTATTTTCCCTTCGTGATGTTTGTGCTCATACATATTATATATACCTGATAGACGTATTTGGATCCCTGACCTCAAAGGGGTCTTCTCCTACAGATTTTTCTTATATTATACTCATAGAGATAGGGATGTCCCCTTTGCGTCCTTTTCCTATTATCAGTTATGGAAACCCCATATTCCCACAAAAATCAAGGCCTTTGCCTAGAAAACACTTTATATAAAATTAATATTGTCGATGTTCTTCAAATGAAAAGAAGGTTTTTAGTCTCACATTCTTGTATTTGCTTCCTTTGTATGAAGTAGGGTGAGTCAGTGATCATTTGTTTATGCATTGTAACATAACGAGGGAGATCTGGTGCTTCTATATATAGGAGATTGGTAATTTGGTATGACTTGGGTAATGCTGGCATCATTATGTACTTTGCTTGATAAATGGAGGTTCCCATGCTTGGGAGTGAGAGGTCGTATCATATATCGGATTGTTTTTTCAGGCAATTCTATGCCACGTTTGGAGGGAGAGGTATGGGAGGCTTTTTTAGGACATAAAGTCTTCATACCATGATCGATGTCATGATGGCATTGCTAGCTTCATGGGTTTCCGTCTATCCTGAGTTTAGAGGAATATCCATATCTGAAATTATCAGAGAGTGGCAGAAAATCGCTATTTCTTTACCTACTACCATCAGTTTTGACATAGCTTGGACGACCCCAGGGGAGGGGACAATCAAGCTAAACTCTGATAAGATATTCCTTGGAGAAACCCTGGGGCCTTGGGGATCGGTGGAGAAAGCAAAAAAGATGAGTAAATAACACATGCAAGAGACTGTAGAAGTAACCCCGATAGAAGATCAAATAAGTCGGATGGGAAGGATCCAAAAGGGTTTGAAAAAAACTAAAAGGATCCGTATGGTGTCGAAGATTAAAAGGAGCATTAGATAATTGAAAATATGATTTTTGACAAGTGTTGTGGCCGAATAGGATTCATGTTGCTAACCTCAAGTGATTAGGTTAAGACATTATGGTTGTTGCTCCTGCTGCACCAACATATAACTGCATATGTTTACAAATTCACTATCTAAAATTTATGAAATCAGAAATTGTTCTCGATTAAGTTACATACAGAACCAGGACTTTTACAAAACAATCAATACCCTTACACATTTATAGTCAAATCCATAAATAAATTAACCAAGCATTAATGAGACATTGACAGTTCCACATTAAGAAAGCTGTCACTCAATCAACGCCATACGCAGCTACACAAAAATTTCATTATAAAACAAATTATAACTCTAACAAAATGGAAGACGTGAATTCAAAAAAAAAAAAAAAAAAGCTTACCTCATTGTATGTGGTTGTACCCTTGCTTTCTACCTTCTCGCAAACTACAAAAAAATCAGAAACACGGAACAGATATTCAGTAGAAAATAAACTTTCAAAATGCAGAACTTCACAATGCAGGGTCGAAGCTTGTAAAGGACATTTCTAAAAGTTGCAGTCTTCTTTACCCATAATCCACAACTTGGAAAAAATATATTAAATGAAATTATATAAATAAGAAACACATCAAACCGAGCATATGGGAAAAATAGCAGTTACCTTTCAGGCTGAACTGTCGGAGTCCCCTACCACTCTTATCTCCTCCAACTGCTCTTTGACATCTTTTCTTCTTCTTGCCACTATTAGAAATTAATGAATAAGTTAAAGATTAAAGAAAAAAAAAATCATAATATTTCAGTGAAATGAAAACCAATATGCTATATCAGATCTAGGAACAAATAATTGAGGAAATTTATGCCTAGATATAATTGTACGCACAGTATTTAAACTTGGTATCGGATCGGGGATCGTCCCAGTTCAATACCGAGTTGGATCGCCGATCCAAACACTACCCATTTTTTTAATCATAAAATTTTTTAGGGATGTTGGACGATCCATATTGGATTGTCCAAAACCAAGTCAGATCGTCTGGATCGGATGATCTGACTCAGTTTCGGACGGAGTCAGAGCACTTTAGCAATTTTTGGGATCGGCTTGGGATCGTGACTCGTCCCGAGCCAATCCCGAGTTGTATCTGTCGATACGACTCGGGATCAGCCAATACTTAACACTATGATTGTACAGATTAATAATTAAGAACAAGATGGAAAACAACAATTATAGAGAAGAACTCCAAATGCAAGTTTTCTACAACTTAATAGGAGCAATACCCATCTTCATGAATACACCAAATTATATGGGTTTCCTTTTTATCCAATCATTAATCATTCCAACAATCTCCACCATTCTAACCAGCTTGAAACGCATTGGGGTCTTCTGAATCTACCTAAAAGGCTAAAACAACCCCATCAAAAATTTAGAACAATTACCACCTACAATCAATTCAAAGATTCCATGAATTCCCACATTTCAAATCAAGAAGAACAAGAGAAAAACTCACACATCGTCGCCTTGAGATCCAGCATTATCTCTGTGAATATCAAGATGATTTAATCTGACGATAGTGCTCTTGCTCGCCGGTGTCACCGCCGTCGCCGGAGAGCTTCTACTGGAAGGAGACCCCACACTTCCACTAGTCGAGATGGATTGCCCTGAAAACGTCATTCCCCACGACCTTGTAGCTCCCCCTCTTGAAATGCTTACTGGGTTCTTCTCCCCATCTCCTTGATGGCTTCCCCCAGTCACCATTCCTACTAACTCCCAACAAAGCCCAAAGCAGAGAAGAAATCATAAAAGATCTTTCAACTGGAGAAAATCCCAGATAAGAACTGACCTTGGAATTGAAGAACTATGCTGTTTTGGACATGAACAGAGATTGACGAGCATCAGTGACAGGTTTATGAAGAAGAAGAAGAACTTTAATCAGTCTCTCTTCCACTGCCCAAAACTCTCTCTCTCTCTCTCACACAGATGTAACGAATGAGAAGGACGTGTGGAGAGAGCAGTTGGATGAAGTGGTGAGAGCGAGGTGGGTGGGATTGAAGCTCAAAGGAGGAGGGAAGAAAAGAGGGTTTAATATGTTTCTAAACAACGGATTATTACAATACGGACCGTCCGATTGGTATGGGTCGGGTCGTATCGGGTTTGATTCAGGTTTAATCTAAACCCACCCATACATTTAAATAAACTGTTTTAGAAAACTCAACCCAATGGCCCAATCCTCACTGACCAGGGGTGTCAATTGGTTCGGTCTAAACCGAAAATCGAACAAACCAAACCAAAAAAAGTCGGTCTGATTTGGTTTTCTTTCATTTTGGTTTGGTTATGGTTTAGAAAACAAAAAATTGAATTAATTTGGTTTGGTTTTCTTTTAAGGCTGCAACTAAATCGAATCGAACCAAACTGAAAAAAACCCAAGTAGATTTTATATTATATATTGGTTTGACCACTAAGCCGAACCAAACCGACCGAATTACAGCCCTATCATTAACCTGTCTAATCCACCCAAACAATATGATTTATCTTTCTATTGGTTTGGTCTAAACCCAAAATCGAACAAATCAAACCAAAAAAGTAGGTCTGGTTTGATTTTTTTCATTTTGGTTTGGTTATGGTTTAGAAAACAAAATAATTGAATTATTTTGGTTTGGTTTTCGGTTAAGGCTTCGAGTACTAAATCGAACCAAACCGAAAAAACCCAAGTAGATTTTATTTATATATATATATATATATTGGTTTGACCACTAAACCGAAACAAACCGACCAAATTACACCCATATCATTAACCTGTCTAATCCACCTAAACAATTTGATTTATCTTTCTATTTATTGTTTAATTCTCTTGATTCAGTAATTTTACTTAATAATAATGAATTAAAAAAGGATTTTAAGCTGCAGAGAAAATTCATTAAAAGATCCTTTCCCATGTAGGAAAAGGGTTTTAAAAATATTTTCCAAAATGGTTTTGGAATTATCTCCATCATAATGTGAATTGCATTTGCTTAAGCAGCTACAACAACAACAAACTACACAAAAATATTGAAATGATAAATCGAAATAGCAAGGCTATGAGTGATCCTGCCATTATAAGTTTGCTAAAGGAATTTGCAAAAGTCAAATTACATGCTCATTAAAGGAAAATCAATCAACTACAGGAGAGAAAAAAAAAACTTTGAAACTGGAAATTGCAAGTCATTTTCTTCAATTTTGTATCATTAATCAACAATATGTAGTGTTGCATGAAATGGAAAAAAGTTCTCTTGGCAATTTAGAGCAGGGTTTCAAATTCTTATTGTTGTAGAAGTAAGCTGCAGACTATTGAGAAAACTATGAAGTTAGAAAACAAGGCAAGAATTATAGAAAGATGGCTAACACTTGAGATGGTCTGTAATTTTCTCCAGTGAACCTATGAGCTGAAAATACTCTTCACTAGTATTCATTTGGAGGTAGAAGAAAAAACAGGACAAATTCTGAACCTCAACATTAAGGCATAAAGAGAAAGAACCTTCTTGAGAATATATTTGTATATGTTGGACAGGAGGTACCAATGAGATAAAACAAAGAAAGTGTGCATCTGTTATATATATATATATATATATATATATATATATATAGAGAGAGAGAGAGAGAGAGAAGCATGGAGGTTAACACTTGAGAAAAAGAAGTAAAAAATTACTTTCTTTTCTAGAAGTGACAAATTACATCCAATGTTCTATTGATAAAAAATAAATAAAATTGTAGGCTTCCACCTTTTTTTTTTGACAGAATTGAAAGCATTCAATTACTTATAGGAAGAGCTGGAGCTTTAACATAGGAGGCTTCTACTTAACTGCAAGGCATTACTCTATATATCAGTGACATGCTCGATGACAAATTCATTCATAATAAAACCAACATAGCAAATGAAGTGTCAACAGCAAATGATTCTTTCATCGAAGAAATCGCGCGAAACACTTCTCCTACACGTGTGCACTAGCCTACTATCGTCCGTTTTTTTCTAAGTGTGATGTGTTAGTGCGAGTTCTGTCCCTTTCGACGAAACAAATAGCAGTTTGTTTTTCATGAATAGTCAACAGCTGACAAAAAAAAATTTTAATGTATTCTTACTGGTTTAGCATTTGATTTCACCATTTCAAATCTGATTTCCAATTTAAAATCTAATTATTCTACTCTTCTATTCCATTTTTAACTATATTACAGAGAAAACTAAATTAGAATCTAAATAAATAAATTTTTTTTATCAATTATTTCAGTACAAAACTATATTCATATTTCTCTTTCCAAAAGGAGATGAAAAATAATACACCTATACATAAAAATGCACACACACACAAAAAAAAAAAGCTATTCTTACTGGTTTAGCATTTGATTTCAGCATATTCTACTCTTCTATTCCATTTTTAACTATATTACAGAGAAAAATAAAATAATATCTAAATAAAGAATTTTTTTTGTATCATTTACTTCAGTACAAAACTATATTCATATTTCTCTTTCCAAAAGGAGATGAAAAGGAATACACCACTTTCAGAAATGTGTTATATATAAAAATGCACACACACACACAAAAAACAAAAAAAGGTAGAGAGAACACTCCTCACTGTGTAGATTAAGGCACTAAAATAAGAGACAAGAAATGCTTTCTTGAAACTCTTAAATGTTCCTAAATCCATTCTCTTAGCTAATCCCAAATTCCACATTCCTTTACTATATATGCAATGCTAGAAATTTTTAGGTCTAAGCTAATCTGCATTGGAATACAATAAAGATTAGTGAGCAATAGAAAAATGATGATCTTAAACTTAAAGTTGTTTAAGGTAAGGTTGTGTGATCGCCTTGTCGGCGAGAAAAAGTGAAGAAATCCAGCTAATAACTCTATACGTAGCAGCATCGTTACCTGCATGTGAACCGTGTGTCTCTCAGTCTCTAGACCCTGCCATTAACGGTTCTCTCATCGTACTACATTCTTCCACCTAAACCTCTATCCATGTCCTCATCCTCCCCTCCACCCCACCTCACTTTATTTAAGGCCAAACCAGCATCTTCCTGCTCCAGCTCTAAATTTAGCCTATATCCCCCTTTCACATCTAGTACCCTTAGTGACCATGAGAAATCTAGTCCTCCGAGAGCCTGAGGTTGCGGTAAGGGAAGAAGTGACAGACAGTTTGAGGTATGCTTGGCAAGGAATTCGCATTCCGGTGATTGCACCACTACTTCATCTTGTGATCTTTCTGTGTGCTGTGATGTCCGTTATGCTGTTTTTGGAGCGGCTTTACATGGCGACTGTGATTGTATGTGTCAAGCTTTTGGGGAAGAAGAGATACACCAAGTACAGATTGGAGGCGATAAAAGAAGACTTGGAGCAGAACAACAAGTACCCCATGTTGCTGATTCAAATACCCATGTTCAATGAGAAAGAGGTACAGTTAATTTCTACATTCCAAGAAACTAAGTTTTGAACTATGACACTCGATCAAAAGTTATTAGTACTAATCCAATTGATCAGTTTGTTTACACTATTTGATATATGATCTGTGCATTGAATAGTTAAATTTTATTTATAATTATGTGTATGTGCACTGATTTAAAGTAAATACTTACCATATGATATTGTTTAGCATCTGAATTTAGTATCCTCTTTCTTCCTTCCATCTTCAAGTTGTATTTTAATTTCTTCTATCAATAATATTATTATCCTTTATATTTTAAAAAATATAAAAAAAAAATGAAAGAAAAAGGGAAAGCAACTCTAGCCCAAGCTACAAACATTCATATGAATACATATCTGCTAATAATATATCTATAGTATAGACACGCGTGAATAAATAATGTATGTATGTGTATGTATGTGGTATATGTTGAGATTTTTAGGTATAATTATGATTTATGATCAATATAATTACTTATTTTGTAAATTTAGTGTTTCTTTTAATTAGTTTTTATTTCATAAAAGTTTTTTTAGCAATTATTTATTATCACTTAAAGCCTTTAATTTCCAAGAATAAGTATCAATAAAATCTCAAATATGCTACATCCAAAATGGAAAAAATAAACGAAGAACTGGTTTAGGATTTTCATCAAGACCTCCCCATCTAAATCAGGGCACACAATCTTCTAAAATGCCTTCATGCATATCATCCAATCTGAATACACCATAATGACCTATTCTTTGAGGAACAATTCACCACAGTAACCTATACTTTAAGGAACAATTCAGTGTTTTAAAGCTAGAATATAAAAGTTAAACAGAGATTAAACTAAAGCGTGGGGATAGAAGAATTAACCAAATCACATGGCTTTTATGTTCTCATATTGGGAACCGCTTCTTCTAAGATAATACCTTCCGATGTAGTGTGCGGTATCAATCACACGATGACATGTTACCCCCCATGAAACCGGTAACCTATCAATCTAAAAACCGTAAACCACTATCAACCCTAAACCTTATCTCACCTTGAAGAAACAATAGGTTACCGGTTTCATGGAAGGGTTACGTGGCATGATGAGATTCAAACATTTTGCAATTAATTATTTACTATACATTTTTGTGTAATATATATAAATAGTATTTTTATTTTTTATTTTTATTATCTACACTTAATATTGAATCTGCCACCCACTAGTGTTGATAGTTCTTGTTGATTAATGATGGTTTAAATTGATAAAGATAAAAAAAGAAACTATCAAAAATCTAATTAAATTTCCTTCTTTTCAATCAGTTCAATTATCCCTACTCTTCATCTTCGTCAGGTTTATAGGCTATCAATTGGAGCAGCTTGTGGACTTTCATGGCCTTCTGATTGTATTATAGTTCAAGTCCTCGATGACTCAACCAACGCTGTCTTACGAGTAAGTACTCTCAATGAACTCAAAAAATCATCCAAAAGAGATTGTGTTTAAGGTTTGAACTTCATAGCTTGGTTTGATCAGTTTTGTAACCATGATGCAGGAACTAGTAGAGTTGGAGTGCCAGAGATGGATAGCGAAAGGTGTGAACGTCAAGTACGAGACAAGGAGCAACAGGAATGGATACAAGGCAGGAGCTCTTCGAGAAGGACTGAAGAAGCAGTACGTTAAAGATTGCCAGTTTGTGGTGATCTTCGACGCAGACTTCCAACCAGAACCAGACTTTCTATGGAGAACCATTCCCTATCTTCTTGAGAATCAGGATTTGGCTTTGGTTCAGGCTAGATGGAAGTTTGGTAAGGACATGCAACAAGCCTTCTTCAGTTCTTCTGATGAATTAACTTTTAGTTTAGATTAAAATGGAATAATGGCCTCATAGCTAAGACTTAGGCAAGCTGGTTTTGATCTTAACCATTCAAAACCTTGTTACATATTGTCTGTTTGATTCACATTGGATCTGGTTCTATACCAAACCCAACAATCTTCAAGAGTACAGATCATTTAAGTACAAATTACTATCCAAGAATTCTTAAGGCCTGCTTGGCATAACTTCCTACAAATGGAAGGGCTTCATTCAAGAGGGCTTTAGATCAAAGCCATTGGTTAAAAATGATGTTTGGTGAGAAAAATTATATAAAAGGATATTCCTCCTGTACATAATTTTAGGCTTCATGGATGTCTTTGTCTTTCTAAAGGATGTGTAATAGAAATGACGGTAATTTCATCATTTTAAAAGTTTTACTTAAATTCAGAACATGGCCAACTGCGTCCCGCAAATGCAGTTTTTAAAGCAGCCCGATACCTGCTTCACCAAAATGAGCTTTTTGAAGAAGCGCTTCCATCCAACACAGCTTTCAGTAGTGTCGCCAAACACCGGAGCATTAGATAGGAATCCCTTTTAAATCTAGGAAGGACTTCCTGGCCCTTAGGAAGCCATGCAAACAGGGCCTTAGTATCTTATAATCTTATCCTTGAAATGTCTTTCTTCTTTGCAGTGAATGCAGATGAATGTCTGATGACCAGACTTCAAGAAATGTCACTGGACTATCACTTCAGTGTAGAACAAGAAGTTGGTTCTTCGACATGTTCGTTCTTCGGGTTCAATGGTAATGTCGAATAATTGATTGTACTAATCAAAATTTTTGTCTTCCCTTAGTGGGAAAATGGTTCTAGTCAGTACAGTTTTGGGAAAATGGTTCTAGTCAGTACAGTTTCTTTACATGAACTGATCACATTTGTAGGAACTGCCGGAGTTTGGCGAATTCAAGCCGTTAGTGATGCCGGTGGATGGAAAGATAGAACAACTGTGGAAGACATGGACCTAGCAGTCAGAGCAAGCCTCAAGGGATGGAAGTTTGTATTTGTGGGGGATTTACATGTGAGTTATTAATTATCCATTTATTTTCTTAATTCTGTTTAAGTCTTTGATTACAACAAGAATAATATATAAGCCCTTATCTCAACTAGTTGGGATTGGTGACATGGATCATGTTCATTCCAAAATTAACTATAATCTATTTAAAACAAATTAAAAAAAAAAAAAAAATTAGTCTGTCTTTGTTTCTTAATTTTTTTAGTCTTACCACACCTCCATCTCAACATCCTCTTCTTTCAATCTTTGATCAAAACAAAATAACTTTCAGGTGAAAAATGAACTACCAAGCACCTTCAAAGCATATCGGTATCAGCAACACCGATGGTCCTGTGGCCCTGCTAATCTGTTCAGGAAAATGACCAAGGAGATCATACTTTGCGAGGCAAGTATGCTCGATAACTTGTTTAATATAAAAAAAATTAAGATCAATTCAACAAAAAGATGTTTGAAGTACTGAAAAAATGGCAAAAATGGCTTGTGCAGAAAGTATCTATTTGGAAGAAATTTCATGTCATATACGGGTTTTTCTTCGTTAGAAAGATAGTTGCTCACTGGGTAACCTTCTTCTTCTACTGTGTAATTATCCCGGCAAGCGTTTTGATTCCAGAAGTTCATCTCCCAAAGCCGATCGCCATTTACATTCCAGCCACAATTACCATCCTTAATGCAATCTGCACTCCAAGGTAAGTTAAAATTAAACCAAGTACAATGATAGTACCATTTTGTTATTAGTCTCAATCTGGTGCAACTGATTTCACTCTTGTTGTTCTGAGTAGGTCTTTGCATCTGCTTGTATTCTGGATATTGTTTGAGAATGTTATGTCCCTTCATCGTTCTAAGGCTGCGATCATCGGGCTCCTAGAGGCCAACCGCGTCAACGAATGGGTTGTAACTGAGAAGCTTGGGAACACGTTGAAGCAAAAGAGCAATACCAAACCGGGGAAGAAGCCGCAATCCCGGTTCGGAGAAAGGTAAATTTTGAGAATTTTCACCTTACAAAAACTATTTTTTTCATTTTGTGGATAATCAAACTATACCAACTATGGAGGAACTGGACGTCCCAGGTTCGACTGGCAGGTAGGGCTATAAACGAGCATAGCCGAGCTTTGCCCAACTCAGCTCAGGCTCGGCTCAGGCTCGTTAAAAGTTTTTAGGCTGCGAGCTGAGCCGAGCTTTACCCAGTTCGGCTCAAGCTCGTAAAAGTTTGGCTTGCAAAAAGTTCGGCTTATAATACAAATGTATTAACATTATAGTTGATAATTGTTATTGTATGTAATATAATATGTTAACATGTGTGTTTAATATTAATACATAATATAAGATATAAGAATATGAACGTATAATTACATATACAAACAGAGCCGAGCCTACTCAAGCTCGGCTCAAGCTCATTAAAATAATGTACTTTTTTTCGGGCTCAAGCTCGGCTAGCAAGCCTAATTTTAGAGCTCAAACGAGCTGAGCCCGAGCCGCGCTAGCTCGGCTCGTTGACAGCCCTACTGGCATGTTCTTCATATCAAGAATCGAAGGTAGGTTCTTCAAATCAGGAATCGAAGGTCTCAAGTTCGAATCCCTGGACTTACCTGATATATGGTCTTTGTGGGTGGAGTCATATATCCCGGGTTCCACTTCACCAAAAAAAAAAAACAAAGATGGAGGAGATTTTGATTTGAAGCTATGATATTCAAGAACTGAAATTTTGGTTTCTGCCGTTTAATTCAAAAACAGGGTACATGTGATGGAGCTAGTGATGGGATTGTTTCTGCTGTACTGTGCAATATATGATCTGCTATTTGGCCATGATCACGTCTTTGTGTATCTGTTCCTGCAAGCTTTCACCTTCTTTATAATTGGGTTTGGGTATGTGGGGACTTTTGTATCCAACTGAAGTAGCGTGTTCATGGTGAAGAACTTGGGTATACAGTTATTTATAGCTTGCAAAAGCTCTCAAGTTTTTAACAAGTTCGTTTCATATTACTTGTCGAGGTTATGAATATATCAATGTTATATACCTATATTAATGAATTTGTAGACTTGATTTGCTTGATTGTCTGCAGTATTTTCCTAAAGCATTTTGGAATTGGATAATGAGATTTAATTAAGAACGTAAAAAGGTGTTAAGTATCTACTCTCTCCCAGTTCAATCAATTATCTAGTCTAAATTCATATTGATCCACGTGAGTAATAACCATGTTCGTCTGTACCAACATTGTTATCCTTCCTGCAATCACCCTAGAGCTCAACGCTAAGATCGATAGGCGTAATCAATGGCTGGATCATCACTACTTCCAGAATGCCTCAGTAGCACCAATTTTTACATAATTACAATTGACTTTTAAAATAATAATAATAATAATAATAAAAAAAAAATTCATATCCAAATCAAGCAACTTGCCTAACCCCAAGGGATCCAACTTGATTGTCAAATGGATGGAGTTAGTCGGGGTATACCGACACCATTTAGGGACATGTTGGATTTGACAAGTGGGCCATATGTCCTACTTTAATTTGTATGGTATCAAGGTATAGGCATATTGCTTCCTATATTATGAGGGGAAAAAGTTGGCTACCCAACTCTTAAGAATTTTCCAAATACCCAAGCACCAATATAGGAAGGGTTTATTGTTCTTCAAGTGTGGCGAGAGCATTTCGTCTGTTACCACCAAAAAAAAAAAAAAAAAATGCACCATCGGGTTTGCACACGTATGTTAAAAGTAAATTTT
>JAUPMG010000001.1:19125259-19140822 GCA_031762675.1 Pachysandra terminalis
TGGTTTTGGAAGCAAGAAAATGATTTTTGAAAAGCAACTATTTTTTGCTTCTCCCAAAAAGCAAAATATGTGCTTTTCTGATTTTTTGATTTTGCTTTTAAATGACTTACCAAACATCTCTTTTGCTCCTAAAAGTAACATTTTGCTTTAAAAAGCAAAAAAGTACTTTCAAAAGCATTACCAAACAGAGGCTAAATCTGCTTTTTTCGGATCGGATTCGGATTGAACTCGGATCGTGATCCGATCCATTAACAGCCTAGTTGATAATCCTTACTCCTTAGGAAGCTGCACCACAATCACGGCCCAGCGGGCCATACCTCAACGCTGTTCAGATAATTCAAAGCCCTAACTGAAGTTCATAGTCTTCTCAATCTCAACTTTTTCTGCTGTAATTAAAGCTGATGTAAAGAGGGAGAGAGATTGCTGAAAGAGAGAAATTTTGTTGGATTCTTCTCTTCAATGGCTCAGATTCCCAATTTGGACAACGCCCCTCTCAATCTCACATCGCTTAGGTACATACTTTCATAACAATTATACATTAATATCTACAAGTATTTTAATTTGTTTTCTTACAATTTTATCTTATTTTTTTCAATCCAAATCAGAGAACAATCTCAGAAAGATCTCATCAACATTCTTAAGAACGTGAGTTTCATCATCGCATCCCAGAAAAAAAAACTATTTGTATCTTTTTATCGAGAAAGATTTTGAATAGAATTTCGCAGAAACTATCTGAATTTCAATTGTTTTTTCGCCTTGTTAGGTTCGTGGGAAGCAATGTCTAGTCGTTGATCCGAAGCTTAGCGGCTCACTCGCATTGATCCTTCAAACCTCGCTCCTCAAGGTAGGTTTCTTTGCTAGTTTCTGGAACAAACATGGAGTTTTCTTGTATGGTTTTACAATTGGAATTTCTGATCGGAGCAGGAACACGGGGTCGAACTCCGGCATCTGTCTGCAGACCCAGTTCAGACCGAGTGCACTAAAGTAATCTACCTGGTTCGCTCTCAGCTTAGTTTGGTAAAGCTCATTTCTTCTCACATTCAGAATGATCTTTCCAAAGGAGTTATGAAGGAGTATTCTGTTTACTTCGTCCCTCGCCGTACAGTTGCTTGTGAAAAGGTGATTTTTTAAAAAAAAAATTCATTTTAGTATATTTACATTTGCAGTGATTTTTGTGTAATTTTAAGAATATGGGATACCCAATTCGTGATTGATGCAAAAAAGTGAAAAATACAAAATCCATTTAAATGTGAAACAGTGTTGTGCAATGATACCCGTGCAAAGATTGTGTTACGATACTAAATATTTAGGGCTTAAACAAATAAGTTTCCATAAGTCCTAGGGTTTTTGGAACATCGATTAGGTTCGTAACAACTGATATCAGAGTAGGCACCACGTCACCGATCCGAGTCATGGAGTGGGCAACCTATAGGCTGGATTAAAATGTATCGGTATTATGTATGGGCATGGTGTTAAGTCATTGAATACTGATAGGTGAGTGGAGCTGCCAAAGAAGGAAAGGGCTACCAGCGGGGGGGACCGCCGTGGACGTCGGTTGTGGAAGTGTGGTGGTTATTAAATGTTAAGGGCTTAAACAAATAAGTTTCTACAAGTCCTGGGGTTTTTGGAACAACGGTTAGATTCATAACAGATTGCCTTGAAATATGTCTTTCCAAATTCCGATTAGTAAATCGATGGAAAAGTGGAAGCTTTTTTTTTTCCTCTCTTTCCCTTCATATTACGTCAGTCTAATATGAAACTCACTAGTCTAAGCAACTGATAATGACATTATGAGAACTCTTGAACGTAGCCTAAACCATACTGAAGTGCGGTGGAGAGGTGCATAGAGGGCGGGCATGATCCTTTTACTGACCATTGAAATTTCATGGTTCATGTTGTGAGTTAAGCTTATTAATATTTTTGAACTTTCATTTGAAAGCTGTGTAAAATTGGTCTATATGTGTAACAAATGAGACAGTTGATTAGAAAGTATTTTATATGCAGGAAGAAGTTCCTGGAAAGTTTGTGATAAATTTAAGAACATACAATTGTAAAAAACCTAGAGATATTTTTTATCTTCTGACACAAAGAGGTTCTCAATTATGCAGATCTTTGAAGAGGAGAAGGTCCATCATTTGCTGACTATAGGGGAATACCCATTGTACATAATTCCATTGGATGAGGACGTACTGTCATTTGAACTCGACCTTGCTTATAAAGTAGGCCAGATGTTGCTATTGTTCTATTAATCATGAATATATCCTTCCCCCCTCCCTCCCCTCCCCCAAGTTTCTAAATGTATTGACATGCATGTTTTCTGCCTGATAGGAATACCAGGTTGATGGTGATACAAGTTCCCTTTGGCATATTGCAAAATCCATTCATAAGCTTGAGGTTTGTTTGATTTATTTGTTTGAAGCATCCAATTTTATAAGATTTAAACCTTAGTGCACAAGAAGCCAACCTGAATAAAAAAAGAAGAAGAGATAATAAAAACACTCAATATCTGCATTCGAGTCTTATCCACTTATACTACATTTACTATTGTGCATTATAGTTTTCTTTCGGAATGATACCAAATGTGAGGGCTAAAGGCAAAGCATCAGCACGGGTTGCTGACATTTTAAACCACATGCAAATGGAAGAGCCTATTAACTCATCAGATGTAACTATGCACTTATTTCTATCAATTTGTACTTGAGGAATGTGTGCTTTGATTGGATGATGTATTTTTACAATCACCCTCTAACAAATTGCTTGTTACTTCAGATGGGTGTGCCAGAGATAAATACACTCATTCTGCTTGATAGAGAGGTAATTTTCATTCTTAGCATCTCATGGTTGTGGGAGAAGTCGACTATAATGCAAGTTGCATAACTGCTATGTATTCTCTCTGAATTTATCTCATCTGATGTGATCCTTTATTATTTAAAATTAAACAATCTTCCAATAGGAAAAATGAAATTTACAAAATGAGATGAGCAGTTGGTGGCTTTCAATAGGTCTTGGAATAGTTCTCCAACTTTTTTGGAGTGAGAAATATGTCAGACACTTTATGGCTTTCAGATGGATGATGCTCAAATTAGATTTTTTCCAAGAGACTAAATCTGATCTCCAGGTCATTGAGGAAGCAGCAACATAAAAGTCCCAAACTGTTGGTTCAGGTTGGCTAAACTATTAAAATCTCTATTGTACTAATTTAGGTATCCATATTTTAATAGAGGAATTGTTTTCCAATTGGAAAGTGTTAGCTGGTTGATTCTTTAAGTGGTCATACCAGAGACCTGGGTGTGAATCCTGCCTTCAACACAGGTCGTGGCTGACTGTATAACCACATGCCTGCTACCGCCCTAATGAGGGCCACCGAAAATAGTAACAATAATAATAATCATTCTTCCATGTGAGTGATGGAATGCAACTTATCCTTGCATACTATGTTATCAAATTGTATCTTGTGTCTAATTATGGTTCTTAGAAACCTAAGTTCTATACTTGAAAACTCTTGTGCATAGGAATGCAAGGAACTGGAGATTGAGAAAGGTGATAAAGGACTGATTTTTCAGGCATTCTTATGGAAATCTAAAAATAGAAAATGAATGGCCTTAAGATCATTAAGGCCTTTATATCATTAAGGATGACCTTTCAGGTTTATAAGTGGTTTTGGGGGTGGGCACTTCAACATAATTCCTCCAAAGGAATTAGATGCTCTTTAATATCACTGATCATAAAGAACCTGTAAGGCTTGAGGTTGGTTTTTCTTGTCGTATATTAGGGGGATGATTGAAAATCAATGATTGTGGTAATGAGAAGGTGTGAGTTTCTTGCAGTGAAGCCTCCAAACAGGTAAAGAAATACGAAATGGGACATGGGTGCGTCAGTGAAGAGAGATCTGAAAACCTACAATTTAACTAAAGACATGACTTTTGATAGGCTTGAATTGATGGAAAATTTTTGCTGCTAGCCTTGGGCAATGTACTGTGACTAATTAATTAATTGACCTACAACTATTGGAATAGTCGATTCTTTAGCCAAAGGAGATGGAAATAGGAATAAATTGTAAGTAGGAAGTTATATTTCCTATCTTGAATTTAATTTTTAATCCCTGAAGAGGCTGGTAAGCCTGCTTAGATACAATATTGGCAATTCTTCACATGGCAGCTGAGGTGGTGAGACCCCATGGGCGCACATGGTCTGGTACATCATCCCTCCTCGTGTGCTAAGTTTCTGCTGAAGATGCAACCATCACCTACCCCCTTTACCACCCAATGGAATGGCACGAGGTCTATAAAACCGACCACCTTTTGGGTTCCTTACTTCGACAGGGTGCTAATATCTAAATTTAATGGAAGCCTGTGAAAAAGCATCCGAAAAAAAGGTCTATCTGAGGCCAGATCTCAAGGATGGTAAAATATCCTTGTCCTAGACTTTATATTGCTTAAAACATTAAAATCCAATTGCTGTTGCTTCACATGGTAAAAGTCTGTTGTATTTTACAATTAAGGTTTATATAGAATCAAATGTTGCTGCCATGACCTATTAAAGGCTTTCTATCAGATATATGGTTTGTCTTGGTCATGTCAGCCCCAAATAGAAGAAAGAAACCATACATTGTGCTCACCAAAGACCTTTTCCCTTTTCTTAATACAAATCTTTCTAGTTTTAGAAAGGAAATTAAAAGTAAAGCCAAGATAAGAACACAACTTCTCAAGGTCGAATTCTTGGGAATAACATCACATGGCATGATGCCAACAATGAAATAAATGTGTGTGTGTGTGTGTGTATATATATATATATACATATATATGTATATATATATATTTTGATTTTATTTTGAGATGCTTTGTTTCTTGAAACATATTTATTTTATGTGCTAGATTCCAGCAATCATAGATTTTAGAGGTGTTGAAATTTTTCTAAGACTCATATTACTCCTTGGGTGCAGGTAGACATGGTTACACCTATGTGTTCTCAATTAACATATGAAGGCTTGCTGGATGAGGTATGCTTATAGAAAATAGGTAGATGATCATGAAATTTTAGTTTGCTTATAATACTTACCTCTTAAAACGTAAAAGTATGCATGAAAATTGAAGTATGATGATCAATTGATATAGTGTTCATGAAGACTTGCTCATACTTGATCTTGTGTTTATTTGGTTAAGGTTGAATGTGCTCTTTTATGCAATATTCTTGATAGATGTTGCTGGACTTGATAAAATTTATTTGGCGAAAGCTTTCTGTTTTTGTGACAGGGCCATTTTTGCTACATGGAGGAATAATCTGGCCAATCCAGATATTCCATTTGATACGGGACCATTTGGATTAGCTGTGTGTATACTATTTTAATCTATATCAGCCCTAATAGTACATGTGTATTAGGTTTTGCCACATTTATCATTGGCCGTTCAGTTTTTTAAAGTTTCTTAAGTTTTACACAACGAAAAGTGTTAGTTTTAGGTGTACCTTTTATGCCACATGGCAAATGTCTTCAAGACTCAAACTTGGTATGTGGCTTGGGATTGGTTGAATGTTCACATGGAGAGCAACGTTCGCAATGTCGATGTCGCCAGGTGGCTCAGGCAACATGTTGCTAACATGGGGGAAAAAGGGAGAATCCTTAGGGAAACCAAGGGGAAATGTGGGGAAGCCATGGGTTTTTGATGGATCTTTTGCCCCAAAATTTAAACATGCATAATTAAGGCCCAGATGCATCCAAATACATAAAACAAAAAAATGCAAAAACAAATGCTTACGCATTAAAAGTTTTGAGGAGGGTTAATTTACACGCTGTCGGGTTTGTAAGTTGTAGAAAAGATGCTATATGTAATTAAACCAAACTAAAAGTGAATGCAAGTTAAACTAAAAGATACATAAAACTAGAAATCAAGTGCCATATCCATAATACAAAAAGTGAATGTACGTCAAACTGAAAGATAACTCAACAACATAATGGAAATGCCATCAATAATCAAACTAAATATGAATGTAAGTCAAACTAAAAAAATACATAAAACTAGAAATCAAGTGCCATTAATATAAAGTCTGCATGTGTGGGCCACTCATATCCAAAGTGGATGATGGGAAAGTGTCTTGTACCCGCGGTTGTCGATATAAGGGAAAAAAGGGAAATCTGGGGGAAATGATGGGGAAATGTAGGGTTTTTGATGGCTTTTCCTCCAAAGTTTTAAACAACCCTAATTAGTGTCTAAATACATCATAATACATCAAAAAATGCAAAAACAAATATTTATATATCAGGGGACATTGCTTGAAGGAGGATCACCTACTCGCTGTGGGTATGCAAGCTGTGGAAAGATTGATGTATTATGGTCTACTTAAGCTATATCCTCATACATTGCACATCTCACAACTAAATGTAGATGAAAATAATTACTGATAAAAAAAATGTACATGAAATAAGATACATACCATACTAATTTTAAATTATAATTTCAAAATTTTCAATCTGTTTTTTTTCCCCGCAAAATAGTTAAACAGTTTCAAAGTTAATATTTACTAACAATATTTATAAAATTGAATTTAAAAAAAAAATAAAACTGATTTTTTCCCCCCATGTCGCTCGACATGAGGGTAAAAACGAAATCTAGTAATTTACAGCCAGATTTCGTATCGCCCTTGGGGGAAATGGTGACATGTCACCAGATTTCACCGACATGTCGGGGAAATTGCATACACTCGTGGAGAAGTGAGGTTCCCCAAATAAGCTTCCACGTGTGAGAGACCTGTCCCAACAGGTATCTCTCTGCAACACTCCACCAGTAAACTGGGGATCAATTTATCTGCTTTAGTCATTGTTGCGTGTTCTTCAGTTAGTACTAAATATTTTAAGCTCCTAAGGAAATGAAAAGAGAAATGGAGCTGTTGTAGTGGGACCAAAAAGATAATTATTATATTTAGTGAATGGAAATTCATGATGGACATCCTTGCTCTTTCTTTCTTAAAAGTGCTCTATGCTTCTTAATGTGATAAACGGTCTGATCTTAACTGTAATTTGTGCTTTTAGATCTAGTTTTGTTATGAGCTTTTGCTGATAGTTATGGTGCAGTTTTTGCGTGTCAATAATGGTTCTGTGGAGCTTGATGCATCTATAATGGGTGCCCAACAAGAGGGAAAAAAGATAAAGGTTCCACTTAATTCAAGGTAAACTAAGTTCATGTTAAGTTAATTTCCCATATAATTTAATGTCTTTTCTTCTTTCGTTATGGATTTTTGATGCTTGTGTTGAATGCCCTCTAACTTCTGAGGAGCTAGCAGTGATGTCCTGACTACATATTTTAATTTCAGTGACAAGCTCTACAAGGAGATACGGGATCTCAACTTTGAAGTTGTTGTTCAGGTTGATCTATTTTACCAGCTCATGAAGCTGTGTATTTCTATTTATCAAATATATGGTTGAATTTAATTTCATTCTCTTATTTAGAGTTCCATGTCTTTAGTTGTCATCTTCAGTATGATTGCAGGTTCTCCGTCAAAAAGCTACATCCATGAAGCAGGACTACGCAGAGATGACAACTACCGTAAGTTCGTGGGACAGCATTTGAAACTCATTTTCACTTGCATTATCTTTCTCATTTGAATGACATGATTAATACTTTGTACTTCGATTTCAAAAATACCTTATTGCTTAAATCCGTGACTTCCATGTTTTTTTTTTCCTTTTTTATCCCTTTGCTAAAACTCAATTTCCTTGGTTTAAGACTAAATGCATGTACTTAAGATGATAACCGAAGTTTCTGTATGGGTTGAGAGAGGCGGCTTCTTGTCATTTTGAGTCTCTGGTGATTGAGGGAGACTCCTCTTCTGTTGTATCTTGGATGAGATCTATGCAGGGCTGCCCCTAAAACAGCTAGAGCTATAAAGAAAAGAATAAAAATGCAAATTTAATTGAAAAGCAAACAAATAAACACAAGTAAACATTAGAGATCTTTCATGGGGAGTTTGATAAAGTACTTGTTAGGTCCATGTTGCTCCAGTACTCAAACTCCATTTTTTTTCAATCTGTATTATGTGACCTCTTTCCTGATGGTGAGTCAAGGCCATTGGAATTGCTCTTACAGTAATATGTGGTCCTTTTAACACTGGTGGACATTGGTTGATATTTGATAATAGTTTATTGGCCTCTACAATTACTCCTATTGGCTTAAGACTGATGACACCTTAGGAAATGATCCACAGCCCATGGAGGCAGTTCTTGTATCATGTTGACCCCCTATCACTTTCCATCTTTCATTTTTTTTTTCTTTCTTGCAAACAGTAAATTTAGTGCTTTTGATTTTGGATTGTCCTTATTTTTTGGTGTGAGATTGTTGATTGTTCAATAGTTCTATGAAAAATTTCTAACACAGTGCCATATAATATGTACAGAATCAGACGGTATCTGAATTGAAGGACTTTGTCAAAAAGCTAAACTCCTTACCAGAAATGACTGTACGTGTATACTTTGTTGTTTTTTGTTTCATATCAAAGTCATGCATGCCTTCTTGAGTATGAGGTTGTAATTTGGACCAATTGTTGCTCCAGAGGCACATAAATCTTGCTCAGCATTTATCTACATTTACATCAAAACCGTCATTCCTTGGACGACTTGACATGGAGCACACAATGGTGGAGGGTCAGAGTTATGACATGTACGTTGGATATTTTTATCCTCAACTCCTCAAAATTTCATGGTTTGTAAGATGATCTTCTTTTTTTTTTTTGAAGGTAAAAATAAATAAATAATTATTAACTTTCCACAGGCTTGAGGGCATAAAGCATGGCAGCTAGATGGCATTTTTTAATACAACATTGTGGTCAATCTATAGTTTTTTTTTTTTTATCAATAAGTCAATCTATAGCTTGCACACATAGATAATTATGATGGTATGTTAAATATTAAGAGAATTTCAGGATAACTGAGTTGTCCCCTGCCCATAGAGGGCAATTACTAAGCTTGCTAAGATTCCACTGATATTTCACTTTTAGGAAATCATTTTGCTTGAGGAGAATCAAATGGATCTGCCAGTTACATTTTATTGATAAAAACCGAAGGCCTTTATTAAAATCCAAAGAAGAAATATACAAGAAGCAAGCCAAGGATCGAGATAGATCCTATCGCTGCAATGTACGAAGAGAAAATGACGGGAAAATAAAAAGGAATAGAAAGTAGAAATAAAACTACAAAAATGAAATGGTAACTGCACAATCAGCATATACAAGGAATTACGTTATTGCCTCCTCTCCAAAAAACATGGACTCCCCGATTGTGCCCCTCTTAGCTAAACCATCCACTACATCATTGACCGAACTATGGACTCATTAGAACGGGGCATTCATCATGGTTGTTATATATCGAGCCAACTTGATACTGATTAACCGACCTCAAGGAGATGACATTGCCTCTTGTAGCCCAGTCAATGATGGAAGCTGAATTCCCTTCCGCAATCATGTAAAATATATAAAGTCCTTTGGCCTCTTGAAGAACAAAAAGGAGGGATTTAGCTTCTCCCCTGATAACAAAACCGTCTCCCGTTGAACCAGAAAAAGAGTGAATGATTGATCCCTTAACATCTCTGAAAACACTTTCTATCTGCCTGGGTTGCCAAAAGAGCATCCATCAATATTCAACTTGATTAATCTGAATGCAGGAGTCCAATAACTTGAATCTTTCAGATGAATGAAATTAGAGAAACACAACCTGCCCCAATCTTTCATCAGCATTCTCTTAAGAGTCCTCTGTAAACCTGCCAAAGTAGATATCCTAACAAGCGGCCATAAATGCGTTCTTCTCAATGATCACCTGAAGGCACGAGGACTTATATAAAAAATTCTTGTGTTCCTCTGCCCCCAAATATTTCATAGATCTGCCAGTTACCTTGCTTCATGTTGGTTTTGGTGAGAAAAATGCTGTTGGTATTTTAATGTTTTTCCTATTCAATACGTTTTTTATTTGATGAACATTGTGAAAGTGTGCTCCTATTACCCGCATGAGACAAGAGACAATGTGTGTGTCTTTCTGCATGGTTGTCTATTTTGGATTTTCTCTCATTTCTCTCTATCCCTCTCCTCTTCCCATTCCTTTCTTGTGATTTTCATTTCTGGTTGAGTCATATTAATTCACCGCTTTTCTTTTCTTTTTTCTTATTCATTGGTTGTTGTATTTTCCATGACTCGTCAAATGCTGCTTTCCAGTGCAACTCTTTGTCTTGTCGGTCCCAAGTTTCTGGTTAGAGTAAGGTTGTGTCAGGCATAGCTGTAAAGAAAGGAATTGATGCAGGAAACGTTGCAAGAAATTGAAATGGTGAAATTTCTAAAAAAAATTATATAACATGCTGGAAATGGGAACAGAGTAGGAATGTTAAAGGAAATGGATAGGAAATGTTAAGGGACACTCATGAGGACTGCATGAGAAACATGGAAAAGGAAATTTTGTTTTCCCACGCTTTTCCCAATATTTCCCGTATGTTTTTCCAATCTCCCTTTCATTTTTCATGTGTTTCCCATTCATTGGTAAACCGTTTCTAATCCAAGAGCTAAGCGCATTTCCTAAGAAACTCCAGTTTGGCTGGGAAACTCATCTCCCTACAAATATGGTGCCAGGTTAGTAGCGGTTGTAAAACTATTCTAAATATCTTAAATCATGAATTTAGTTGTTTGTAATACTACCTTCTTGTGTTTTATATGATATTTGGATGTCAAAACACTATACTGGATGCTATTTTAAAGTGGTCTCTAAACTTCTAGCCCATTCGCAATAATTTCCTTGATATTCTCCTTCATGTTTTTTTCCAAGTTGATAGGAATGATGACTTCAAGCCAGCCGGGATTCTTCTTGCAACATTTTCTGAAGTTCCCTTTGTTTTCATTAAACCATTCCTCGATTTAGTCCAAAATTTACTGTTTTACGTCTGCACAACATTTTCTTGAATATTTCCTCCCGATATTTCTCCTTTCTAGAGGACTTATATTTCCAGAAGAATCATAAGTAAACACTCTGTTCAGACTCCTCCATCCGTGCCACACGTCTTCTTATTCTGCTAATAGATATTTATTAGCATAAAAGACATCGAGGTTTCATGGTTTTCCATCTTTATTTTTTATACCTTTATGATTTATTTTTTACTATACTTTTAGCTGAAGGTTACTTTAGGTCCATGTGATTCTTTTATCTAGGATTACCATTGTTGCTATGCAATTCACTGCTTCACTCTAATATCGACTCTGCTACATATTCCTTCCTTTTGAGAGTGCCTCAAGCTAATTCCAAGTTGATAAAAATAGTTACCTTTTCAATTGTTATTCCCAATGGATCTTGTTTTTAAACTTTTTTAATTAACATGGTTGATAAATGCAGATGCTTCGAGTACATTGAGGAAATGATCCATAAGCAGGAGCCACTAATCAATGTCCTACGCCTTCTAGTCTTATTTTCAATTACAAATTCAGGGTTGCCTAAGAAGAATTATGACTATTTGAGGCAAGAGTTGCATGTTCAATAGATTTTCTTTCTTGTCTGGGCCCTGTTTCCTGAGAATATGTGATTGTTGGTCTTTTCATGTTGTTGAAATTTTACCTCCTCATTTTCATGGTTTTTACTGGATCTCCACTCTTCATTCAGGAGAGAGCTACTCCACAGCTATGGATTTGAGCACGTGGCTACACTGAATAATTTAGAAAAAGCTGGATTGTTTAAGAAACAGGTATAGTTGATTGGCTTTCATCTTTAGGCATTCGCTCCTATTTAAATGCATAATATAACAGTCTTTCTTTAAATGGGTTTATTTTAATAATAGCAAACTTGTGCATTTGTTTACAAAAAAAATTTGAAGACTAAACATATCCTGGGCTTGCAGGAGTCCAAAAGCAACTGGCTGACAATCAAACGTGCGCTAAATCTTGTAGTTGAAGATACAGACACAGCCAAGTATAATTTTCTTTTTTGGGTTATTTGATCATTATGCATGTTAATTTTATTATAATGAAGAATATTGAGGTATGTGTTAGGTATCAAATGTGTAGCCATACCGTGGCTTATGTGCAGGGGGGTAGCTTGCGATTTGGTGGGGCCTACATTTTATTCCTGTTATGCTAATTTATGCTTCAAGGTTTTCTTAACTAATATTGAACAATTTAATCCTTTCCCACTTTATTCAAATGTCTGTTGTATCTAACAAGGTATAAAAATAGTTATTCACACAATTGAAGACATATTTCATTTAATCATTCTTGTCCAAATTGGAGTTATGTTGCATGGATTCTTCTGGATCAGTTAACTTTTGGTATAGGCACATGAGTATAGACATCATAAGGAACTAAAATGTTACTTTTTCGGTTTTCTTTGTTTATTCCCCCTCCCATTCCTTGGTAACTGCATGAAGTAACATTCGTCATAGATAATATTGAGTTCTACATTTATTTCTTAATAAAATGTTTCAGTTTGGAATATAACATTACATTTACTTGGTGTTTATATTCTGTCATCTGGCACACTATGTGTATGATTGTGAAATTATAGATCCATCGTAACAACTCATTATGCAAAGAAAACTTCTTAGATCATGTAAGCTAAAAGAAGTTCTGGTATCCTATTTCTCAAGATTTGTTAAATCCAGCACTCTGATACATGTAGAAAACCAATGCACTTTCTCCTATGGGAGAAGTTTACTTTTGGATGATTATAAGCATCTGAATACTTGTTTGATAGTCAAGTGGACGTTGGCAATAAGTATGATAAATGTTATGATTACCTATATGTAAAAAAAAAAAAAAAAAAATTATGGATCCCGCCCAGCATGTACACGAGATGATTGCCCCTTATTTCAACTGCAAACCTTTCAGGGCTGTTCTTAATCGCTATGATCATATAAAAAAATCTCTTTAATGTCATTGCAAATTCTACGGTATCTGGAGCTGCACCTGGATCGTATTTATGCAAAGACACTATCATTTAATACTTCCTAGCATTTTCTTGCATAGAAGAATTTCAAACCTCTAGTTATGAATACTATTGTATCTGTTTTACGTTTTAATTTACATCTATTAATTTATTGTGGTTCCTATTGATTTACTTCTCAACATTTACATTCTTTTGTCTTTATTACAGCCCCAATGATATTGCCTATGTCTTCTCTGGATATGCACCTCTTAGCATTCGCCTTGTTCAGAATGCTATTCGATCTGGGTGGTGAGGTCCATTCCCAACATTTATAAGCTTCATTTTTATTGCAGTGTCCATGCCACCTGACTATTTTCAGCTCTTCTCTAATTCAATCCTGATTTTTTTTCTTTTTCCTTTTCTAATTGGTAGCTAGAAAGAAAAGTGTGTCATTATTCATGAGACATTTCCATGTGTTGAATAAATTATGATCTACTGGTTTATAGGGTTCATTTTGTAGTTTAGCTAGGAAAGATTTGCTTGGCATTCGTTGTATTTATAAGATGTTCTTGTTCACTTAGGTTATGTCCGGAATACAGGGGATGCTTTTCATACCATTGTTCAGAATCATGTTAGTCAACATTGAAGTCGGTTGAAGCTGACATGAAGACTCTGCCAACTCTTAATGTCTTAACAAAATCTGCGCAATGTCACAACAGTCTAGAAATTTGTGGACATTAGAGAAAAAGGGGATTTATTTTAACCTTTTCATCACTTGAGATAGATCATCAAATAACTTCTATGTTCAGCTCTTTATGAGATTTTGATCCCTCACACCTTGAATATTAATTATTTCAAACTTGTCAATTTAAAAAATTGGTGAATCTGAAGGTTCAAGATCCATAGGGAAAAACTAGGTCTTGTTTATTTGATGTTCTTACTTTTTATTTTTTAAACATACTCTTACCGATCAAAAGTTACTTGTAGCAATAAGGTTGAAAGAGAATTAATTTGTCAAAATTTATTCAAGTTCCTAGTTTTTTATGATAATTTTTCATAGGAGTGAATAAACAAATTGGGCTTGAATGAAGATAGTTGTATTTTTTCTTAGAAAAGCATGTGGTTTTGGAATTTTGCTTAACAAGTTCTGGAATACTAGCTTGACAGGATGTGATCTTTGTTGGGAGTTAAAACTATGTTGAGATTCTTAGCAAAGAGAAATCAATGCAGGGCTTTGTCTTCTGCAAACCATAGAAGCCAGATGTTGCTCATTAGTTGAGGTGGAAAGCTATGGTATATATGTGTGTGTGTGTGTGTGTGTGTGTGTGTGTGTGTGTGTACAATATACAATATATATAGATACAATACACACACATATATATGTTACATTCTAAACCTGGAAATCTTAGTGGATTCCCCAAATTTAAGTTGTAACTCTTATCCCATATCCCTATGGGAGTGGATAAGCAAAATCAATCACCAAACCATCAAGTAAGTAGATTTATAAAATAAAGTTTTGGAAAAATTATATCATTAAAAATAATATCCAACCAAAACAATCTTCAAACAGAAAACAACGGAAATAAAATATAACTAGTCTCATGTTTCAATCAAAACCTATTAACAACCCAAATCTAATCCTAACTAATGAAAATCAATTACAAACATAAATTCATATAAGTCCTATTACATAGTCTACTAAAAATCATCAAACAAAGTCCTAATTATAACTAAGGTCTTCATCATAGCCTTGCCCTCCGTCTTGGTCATCATAGTCTGTTGTCTATTAACTATAGGTCCTGAAATATGTTGCTTAGAAAACGTAAGCTACACTTAGCTTAGTAAATAAACAAATTAGACATCATTTAAGATTGAAGTAGGGACAATACCACTCTCCAATGGTAATCCATATACAAAAACACAATAGTTAGTATATGCAAATAATGGTATTAATGATGTATTTGATGCAAGATGATGTAATGTGCAATGCAATGTACTGGTTCAATTATTAATGAGTGCAATGCATGCTTATGCAACAATAAATATAATCACCACATGTGATTCATGTACAATAATATGATATGCAAATATATGCATGCTGTTTGGAAATTGGCATTCGATTATTGTATGTTCCACAGCTGATTTTAATTTTACTACCCAAGACGTTTCACGCAGAAATCATCCCCAATACATGGCTGAAATAATAGATTATTCTATGTGTGCATCATAGTTTCTAGGGGGTCCGACCTAGAGAGCACAATTTCCTCACTTATTTCCGATCATTGGGACAAATCCCAAGGCATCACCTAGAACTTCCTTTGTGTACCATACATTAGCCAATCTACTAATAGAATTGCACTCTTATGATTTGGCTATTGGGATGATCACTCCCTCACTTATCATCTTACCACAAGTCTCTTGGGACCCCCATACAAGGCCTATCCCTCACCTTGGGTGTTAACAAAATAACAGTCCATCCGAGACTTCCTCACCAATATCATAATTCCCAGATTATGATTGCACTCGTTATTTCGATAAACTCTAGCAATATGGATTCATGGGGTCAAGTCAAGGCATTAGACCACATACAAGGTCATCATGCTAAAATAGGAACTCCCTCACTTATCATCTTACCACAAGTCTCTTGGGACCCCCATACAAGGCCTATCCCTCACCTTGGGTGTTAACA
>JAUPMG010000001.1:19149542-19173698 GCA_031762675.1 Pachysandra terminalis
TTAGCATGGAGGCAGCCACAGATGCTGCTTCTTGATGAGCCAACCAATCATTTGGACATTGAGACGATCGACTCGCTGGCGGAGGCACTGAATGAGTGGGATGGGGGCTTGGTTCTGGTCAGTCACGACTTCAGACTGATAAACCAGGTGGCCCAAGAGATATGGGTGTGTGAGAACCAGGCCGTGACCCGATGGGAGGGTGATATCATGGAATTCAAACGTCATTTGAAGAGCAAGGCTGGATTATCCGATTGAGCACGTAGGAGGTGACTCGGAGAATTTTATTTCATTTATATAGATATTTGAGCACCTATGATGACTATATGATGCTATATAACAATATAGATCCATAGTTGCAGTTATGCAGTTCTCTCAAATTAAGGATAAGGGGAGGCTAAGGAAGCAGAGCAGGCATTTCATGTTGGATTGTTGACAGGTCTGATTTCCTCTGCTTGGTCGGTTAGTAGGAAATGAGATCTTTTCATCATTTTTGTTTGCTCCGTTTTTTAGGCGGCCGTATTACACTAGAGAAACATATCAAGTAATCTGTTTTTTAATATATTTTTTTGTTACTCGCTCTCTCATATGGGATGCCTGTGTTAAGACTTTTTTGTTATGTTGTGTTCCATTGGATTTGGATTATAATTTGTACTTGAATAAGTAAGAAGACAACACACGAGTTATTGTTTCCCCACTTTATCTGCTCTGCTTATTATTATTGTTTTGGAATCATTGCTGAACTTGAACAAGCAATATGTCGAAAGGTAACTAATTATAACTATGCTGAAATGTGAAACGAAACGCCTGCACCAATTACTATAGGAGGCATGGGTCTGGTGTGGCTGGCTTCTCTGCATCTATCTAGGACTTGTCCCTAACATCCTTTCATTCATTGAATAGTGATGCAATGAAACATTAAAGTAAAAAGACCCAGTAGTTTATTCTCACTTGAAATGAGATATTATGAAAATTGAAAGCTGCAAAATAAAAAGCTATGATGACATTGTTTTTGTGTAGTAAAATATTTCTTGATATTCTGGCTTGACTTTGTGATTCTTCTACTGGCATGCCTTGTGCAAGGGTTGGAATTTGTTTTATTTGGAACAGCAGATGCCGAAGAAGTGTGGAATTATGGCAAGACTTGATCAATGGTTCCCTCACTGCAGAAGGATTGTATCACACACACACACTTGGATCTTCTTGTGGGGCAGACTGAAGTGCCAACATTATGATGAGATATCAGAAGTCCCAAGTCCGACTCTTTTTGAGCATGGAAATCAAAAAATATTGAACCGAGCTGGACAAGCCACTGTCCTTTTGAGTAATTCCAAGCCACCATCTGTCCTGCTTTCAGGCCACTGGACCACGTAAAATGGGATTCTGGTAAGTATTATTAACATCAAAAACGTCTGGAACTGCAGCATAGAAGGAATGGCTCCTCTAATTCTCTCGGGCTTACTAATGCGTTCCAAATAATCCTCAGTCAAACATCGTTGAATTTCAAAAGCCATGCACGCACAGCTTCTTTCAAAGGGATACATACTGTTGGCAAATAGGAAATGCTTCCAATATATTTGTGGTTGTCCACAAACTTGGTCATAATGTCACAGACAATAATAATACGTGGAAGCATGGAATTGAAGACATGATCAAGTGTGTATAGAGAAGAGAGTGGTCACTTGTTGCCTGGAAGATTGATATTATGGAATCATCATTTGTATTCAATGCTTTCTTTTACTGATAATACTATTGTATACTTGCCTTTGGCTTTCTATTTCATTCACGGTTCTCCCATGCCAAGTTGATGTACCCCAATGCTGCCTCTGTCACCATTTTCCACGTCTTCCAATCTGATGGACAACAAATCCAAACAAAGCTACCATCTGATTGCCTAGACACAAAGCAATATTTACATCTAATTAGAGTATAATATAATTTGTTGCTCCATTGTTATGCTACTCCTGTTTTCAGGAAAAAAAAGGCCTGCTTGAGAATGTCTTTTTCCAAAATCCCAAGGGGATTAGCTCGGTGTTGATAGAAACTTGTGATCATAGTTTGGCTGGGATCTTGCATTGTCAAAGAAAGGTCTGTTTAATTTTCCAAACACCAAAACATACGTAAACAAAATCATGAAAAGCACCTTCATCCTCATCACAGCCTTGTTTTAAACTGTTTTTGGTTGTTTCTCAAAGCCTGTTACATTCCATTCTGTTCAGGAAAAAGATAAATCTTCTTACTGGTAGTACCAGTGTAAACAACAATTCATTTATACCCATTTCAATAAATTAAATATACATCACATATTTCTCAAGCACACAAAACTTTCTACACAAAATAAACATCTATTCAGATAAATTCCAGCTTAATAGCAGCTGAAACACTCCCTTATTTCGGGCTGCGAAAAACACGAATTTTTAGTTTCAAGTATCAGCTACCACATCGATTGTTCGATGAAGAAGCTCCAGGAGATTACCTGCTTTTCGTTTAGCTCTATCTGTGCCACTCTCCGATAATTCTTTCAATGCTTCTTCTGCCCCAAGATCCGCTGCGGTTTTCACGTGCTGCACATCACCTGTGCACACTGACCACAATACCGCCGCAGCATTCTCCCGGTTGCGCGGAGACCCAGTCCTTATCACTTCCACTAGAACCGGAATGGGATCTGCCTGACCGATAGCCGCCTTCCCTTCTGGATGGCTTGCAAGAATCGCCAGTATCGCGAGCGCTTCATCCACCATTCCACCACCGGCGTCCATCAGCAATCCCATCAGCGGCACCACAATTCCGGCTCTAACAGCCCTCACCTTGTTACCCTGATAGATTGAAAGGTTAAAAATCGCAGTGGCAGCATCCTTCTTACCTCTTGGAGTCCCACGGCAAAGCAAGTCGATAAGAGCTGGAATTGCTCCGGCTGCTCCTATTGCCACCTTGTTCTCGTCTATGACAGACAGACTGAAAAGGGTCGCAGCCGCATTCTCTCTCGCTTCCATGCTGCCGTTTTTCAGCACATCCACTATATCAGGTATAGCTCCGGCATTAACGATACTTCCCTTGTTATTGTCATTTATGGAAAGGTTAAGTAGTGCGGTAACTGTATGCTCCTGCGTCCTAGGGTCAGAGGATGAGAGTAAATCAACGAGCAACGGAATGGCTCCTGCCTCAGCAATGCATACTCGGTTATCTGCATTTCTCTTCGCCAGCAACCGGAGTTCACCGGCAGCTGCTCTTTGCAATTCCATGTTTTCACTTGATAATTTATGCAATAAGGCATCAATAGCCGCTCTATCGCATTCCGAAGCATAGCTGCTGCCCGGCTTCTTGTTTCTACAACTCCCTAGCTTTTTCGGCATCTCAACACCATTGCTGTCGCACCACTGAGCAATTAAACTCTTCAAGACGTAGTTAGGCGTGAGGGCGGTGTGTGACAGAGTCTGCTGTGTCTTGGGACAGGTCTTGTGCCCAGCTTCCAACCATTTCTGGATGCAGGACCGTTCATACGTCTGCAAAAGCCAGTAAAACAAAAATTGAAGAACGACTGCTAACAAACAGGAAACAAAAAGCTGTTAATAGGCAAGGTAACTTCTGGTTTAACCTGTCCGGTAGAGACAATGACTGGGTCTTTCATCAATTCAAGAGATATCGGGCATCGGAAATCGTCCGGGATAACTGGAGACCTGTGCTTAACGAAGCTCTTATCAGCCTCGGAGGTCTCTGCAGCTTCGGGGTTGCCTGTTAGTAGCAAGTCCTTTAGCTTTTTAAGCAATGCTGACATTTCCTCAAAGTAGTCCCCTGGATCTCCATCACTGGATATAACCATTTCGTGCAGAGCAAGCGACTCTTTCTTGAGATCATTGATACTCCTGAGTTGCAGCTTTTCCGAAAGTCTTCTCAGGATGGCTGGGTCGGTGTCCTTTTCTCTTCGTGCTATGTTCAAATCCCGGTGCAATTGTAAATCAGGTGAGTCCATTCTTGCTTTCGCCCTTTTAAATTGAGCATGCACAAGTTCAGTCTGAAAGGCGAACAGAATTAAGATTAATCCATGTTGATCGGGATCAAGCAATAACAATAAACACAGTAAAACGAAGATCAATGCACACATATATACGTGGTTCGGCAAAGCCTACGTCCAAGGAAGAAAAGAAATTTCCACTATGTCGAAAACAAATTAGGGTTACAACTTCTACTCCTACCCGATATATAGGGCCCCTCAGGTTCCTCCCCCTTGGAGTTACCGGATAACCACATATCAAAGAGTTAAAAATTATTGCTAATCTGTTTCCAATCTAAATTATTCGAGAACAATGAGATTGTAAAGGTACCTGCTCTTGAACTTCCTCTGATATATCGAGTTTAGCGTAAGGAATTTCACTTAGTGCTTTTTCAATTTGTTCTGTCACTTCTTGGAACTTATGTGCTATCTTTTCCTGTTGAAAAGCCTGCACATATATACCACAAATTACTTTAGATCTTAGGTCTTATCTAGCTTTTTATACCACAAATTCCTGCTAATCCGTTTCCATGCTTTTAATAGCAAGCTTAAGGTTTATTCCTTCTTGGTTGAGAGAAATCCACCTAAGGCCATCTGGTACAATCGGTCAAGAGAATATGACCGTTTGTGCAGTTTTGGGCATGCCAGAGAGATTAGGACTGTCTCTCCACAGTTTTTCTTAGGTTTTCGACCCCGGGCACATTGATCATCTTTCGGATGACATTCTTGAGGACTTTTTTCGGGGACGCTGCCTGACCGTTTGCCTGGGCATAATATGGTGTTGAATTGCTTTCTTTCCGTTCAATCACCAGATCTTAATCTCGTTTCAAATCTCTGTTCATCTCGCACCTTCTGTTAATCCGGCATCTCATCGATGGCTGCTCTTCCAAGGCAAGATGTGCATCATCGAAGAGGTGCTTTGATGATTGACCAGACCATCTTGGACGAGAGGCAGACCATAATAAAGGCCACCGTTCAGAAGGTGTTGCTTTACATGGTCGAGAAAATTTTGAACAGGAGGACTCATTGTTCCTCGTCTTATAATCATTTCTTGGTTACATGGTAAAAAAGAAGAGGAATTCATCTTTGCACATATCCAAAATCATACTGGGGTTGCATATAAAATATTGAAATCATCAGATCTTGTCAGCAAATCGAAATCTCATTTGTTCAGATACCAGAAAATTACAAAAAAAAAAAACTTAAATCCCTAAATTCAAAACCTAAAACTTAATTCCTGATACTTGAAACCGAAGTCATTCAAAACGGTATTCATTTATACTAAGCCAAATGGTAGAAAATGAAAGTTCCCAAAAAGGTATTTCCAACCTAAACAGGTAGAAATCAGCTTGCACTCTACTGATAACTAAAGGAATTCATGTACAGCAACCTTATAAAGCTGGCAATCCTTCTGTAATTCATTTACCAATCTGCATTGTTCCAAGAAAGATCCATTCCTTAACAGATTCTGATGAATCTATTCAGAAATTAATGTGATTCGAAGGAAAAATCTAGTTTTGGTGGGTAGACTTGGATCATATCTACAACCCATCACAGAATTAAAGCAACTTAAATTAAACGTTCAAATCCACAAAGATTTTGAATTTGTTTCTTTGAATATAACTTTCAAAGAACATCACAAGCTAATGAATTAATTAACAAACCAAACAAGAGGATGAGGAAATCTAGCTGAATTATCACCTGATAGAGCTTGCTCCCTTCATTAACCGATCGGAGAAGCTCCTTTGCCGACTCCAAAGCAGCATTCAACGATGCCAGAGCTTGAATCTCTTCCTCCCCAAGAACTATCTCGCTGTCTTTCAGTTCCTCAAAAATAGGGCTTAACAGCTTCACCCTCCTACCAAGATTACCGTAAAGCTTCTTCGATGTGTTCCGACAATCGGGGAACCCAGAAATCTCCTTCACAATCTCAACAAGCGGATCAACAACCTCATTCGGTTCCTCCATCGACCCCGTTTCGAACACGAATTGAGCTGAAAATAAGGATAAAAACAACCGAAAAATCTCAACAACAAACAAAACCCAAGTTTGTTAGAAACCCCAGATGAGAAAACCGGTTGAGCTTGTCTGAAAACCCCTAAAAGTCGGGAAATATAAGAACTGCCATGTGAGTACAGGCAAGGAAGCTCTGTTAAAGGTTGAATCGAAGAGATTTATTTACAGAAAATTGGAAAATTAAAAAATGGAAAAAAATGGTACCAAGTCCCTTCACGGAATGTGAGAGAGAGAAAGTCCATGAAGAAGACTATAAGTTCTTTCAGATTATTTTTTTGGTACTTGACTAAATTGTCCTTGTGTGCATTGAACTGTCTCGAGAGGAAGGTGAGGGTAGTATTTTCTGTAGGAAGCAGGTGAATTCTCTCGTCGTGTCCAAGTCACGACATCTCACTGTTCCTGCAATGAACTTTCATTGGACGGTTAAGATTTGACGGAGGTGGTTTGTCAACGGTTTGGAATATATTATATTACACGTGGCAAAACAAAGAAGGCTATCGCTCTAAAGCGCCTCCACGTATAGTTTCCGTATGAAGGAAAGGTAAGGCTCCGTTTGATTTGCTTTTGGAAAGCGTTTTTTTTTTTTTTTTTTGCTTTTAAAAGCAAAATGAATGTTTGGTTACGAACTATTTTTAGAGAAGCAAAAGAGCAATTTATTTTTTTTAAGTGAGAAGCAATGATTTATTGTTTCTCACATTAAACAATAAATTGCTTTCGTATTTCTTAAATTCTAAAGAGCCGGATGATTTTCAAAGTCTTTGAAGGGATGAGAGATGGCACCAGAGTTCGAACATCTTACCTAACTATCTTCAATGATTGGCTACTATTTTCGATGATCGGCCACTATCTCTGACGATCGATAATTAGTTTTAGAGACTGACGACTAATTTTGACAATTAACGAATATCTCTAGAGACTCAGCATTTGCGATGAGATTGAGACCCCGTTGCTTTTCAATGGGTTGGATATTGGGGAAAACACCGACTCAAAATTTTAATCGTGTTTAACAACTATTTATGACAAAAAATAATAATAATAATAATAAGTTATTGCTTCACTTTTCTTTTTTATTTTTTTTTATCAAACTTGCTTTTTTACTTATCAGCACAAAATTAATAGTTTACCAAACGGGTTGCTTTACAAGAAAATCTTATGAAAAAGATGTTTTTTTTTTCTTCTTATTTTCTTGCTTTTGATAGCAACTTTTGAAAAACAATAGCAAACGGAACCTAATCGTCACTAGCAGACCATTTAGTGTTTCCATATAGAAGTATAGTCGGTCTATGAAACTTACGGAGCTGGTGATGTGGGAAATTATCAAAGAGTTACATGTACTTGATGGTCCCAGTCTTCGCTTAAGCGTGATTAGTGTCATCCAGGAAGCGTGCAAGACCGAGTCGTATTGTATCATGGTACCGTGGAAGACCGGCCAATAAGCGACCGTAACGTGGACGTGACGTAAGAAGTATTTTTTTCCTTGTAAACAAATCCGACATGGCCTATTTGGGTGAGGTGAGAGAAGAGAAAGGGTCGGTAATGCGTCGCTATCATTGGACTAAACTGTGGGACCCCATAGAGCGGCATGAATCAGAACCGTTCAACCACTTTTTTTTTCTTTTTTCCTATGGTCAAAAGTAAAAAAAATGTAATCTCATCATCATCCATGACGAAAACTGTATGCATGCACGCCTACACATAAGGGTTTGCTTTCCCTTACGTGTCTACAGTCCAGACAATGTAAGCTGCTCTACTTACTATCTTGGACGAGTTTTACGACTTTTTACCTCTCTAGGAGGTAATGGTAACAGCTTTTGAGATTTCATCTTTTCATCTTTTTCAAATTGTTTACATTATCATTTATTAAGTTATTTGTATGACACTGGCACAAGAATTATAATAAAAGACTTGCATGATCCTAGCCAAGGAACTTATATAATGGGGGCCCAAGCCACTCTCTAGGTATAGCTTGCCTTCAGTCAGAAAAGAAACCATGCCATAAACTGGGGCCAGCCCAGCACATTCAACCATTGCACCTTGGTATACTGTACATTGTGGGCCGCCCGTACCGGCCTGGCACAAATTTTTTCACAACGGCCGTGCTTCGTCCCGTGCCTAATTTTTGGGTCCCTGGCCCAGCACGGGGCATGATTATTATCGTGTCAGGCAGCGCCGGGCTTTGTGCTTTACCTATGTTTTGGGCAAAAACTAAATCGTCTGGACCGGACCAGGCCTGGGCCGTACCATGGGCCATGATCCCCAAGCCTGACATGGCACGATAAGACCTATCATGCCATTCCTGGGCACGACCCAAATTGTGCCGGGCCGGGATGGAACATGTGGCCCAGCCCGTTTGTACATCCCTAACTGTACACCTTTTGATCATTTCAGCTTTCCATTTGGTTAGGTATCTGTTCAGTCACAAGAGAAACTCTCTTCTGGGTTTACATTCTGATCATGCTTTGACTGGATGGTGTTCAAGCTAAGGGATGTGACTTGTCATATGCTCAAATGATAACCATGAACATGGAAGAGGCCAAACTTATCTTCACATCTAGACTGGAAATTTTCAATTTGCTTTTATATCAATATATACAAAGCCAGATAATAATAATTCTGGAAAGCTGTACTCCGATCGCCATCCGATCAGAATCGGATGGATGGTGATACTTCAGCAGCATGACAAGACATGGCTTCTTCAACTAGTTATATGGTGGGAACCCTCAAATTAATGGCTCTAAACATCCTTGCAATGTTCTTTTTAGCCTCTCCTTAGTAGGACTAATGGAGTAAGGATGTGGGAGTTAAAGGACTGGAGGCCTTTCACATGTGGTACTTTTGTGCTGCGAACGTATAAATTTTTTTAAGGGACCCTACCATTGCATCTGCATATGTTAAAAAAAAGGACTTATCAAAGGACACTAATTTATAGGGTAATGCACCCACATGCAATGACCCTACAATTGCTCTTTTGGGTCTCTTCCTGTCCCCATCCCTCCCTTCCCATGCTATTATAAACATCCTTCATGAGCTATATGCAGGAAACCTAACTCCTTGTAAGCCTAGCTACTAAGATCATTAAACATGGCTAAGACCAGAAAGAATAAGGGGGAGAGGAAGGGAAGCAAGGTTTTACTTCAGCTTATCATTGAAAAACTGCAAAAGGGTCTCTCACTTTCCAGAACAACTTTTTTTTCCGTCGATGATGAGGAGTTCGACGAAGGTGACGGAAGTGCAACCGGAGTGCCGGAGGACGTGAAGGAAGGGCACTTTGTGGTTCTGGCTGTTGATGCAGGAGGGAACCTCACAAGGTTCATTGTGGAATTGAGTAATCTGAATAATCCTCAGTTCTTGAGGTTGCTAGAACAAGCTGAAGAGGAATTCGGGTTCGAACATGAGGGAGCTCTGATACTACCTTGTCGACCGGATGATCTCCATAGAATCCTGGGGAAGAAGAGGAATGAGAAAACTAGTAACAGGTGGGATCCTTGTAAGTCCACCATGATAGAGAGTTGCTAAGAAGATATATATTTTCTTGCACTTGATCTTTCATATTTTTGTAGTTTATTCACCAGTTGTTCAGGTGCAACTCATTTGTTTTGTTTTGTTTGTATGTGTGTAGAGCACAGTAATGGTTAATATCTTCAATTATCTGGTTAACCTTGCCATGGGTATGGTTCTAGGAAACTTTCTGGAGGGGCATTTTCCAGTAATGAAAGGACAGACCCACTCAATCACTTTACAGCACAAAAATCCTTATGAGATGGGGACACATATAACACAATGGCTGTACTATAGCAAGCTCAATTACCAAGTTTGATCACCTTTCAATCACTGCATGAATGCTAAAATCAACTTAGTTTCTACCCAGGAGATTGAATATTTAAGTGAAACACATGCCATGAACCATACAAAACATGGAAAATGACTCATCAAAGGTAACATTAAATGATAGGATGGTCTCCCACATGCTTACAACCATGTCTTCCATCCCTTCCCAGCCTAAATATAAATCTAATAATAAGATCCTTTTCAAGAAGCATATTCTATTGAAAATGATATATATTGTAGAATTTAGATATCTAGCTAACCCTATAAATCAGGAGCTCTCAAGAATATTCCTTGTCAATCCATTCACCATTCCTTAGTTAAGACTGCTGACCAGAATATTTAGCTTTTTAGAATTAAACCACAATTTGAGGACTTTTCTACCAATAAAGAATGCAAACCTATCAGTAAGCTATATATTTGAATTATAAAAAAGGTAAATTCCTGAATGGAAGAACAGAAGTAGAGGTTAAACACTTTAGCATGAACCTGAGAAATTTTATGTCCACAAAATTAGATCCATGGCTCAAAACTCAGAACCATAGATCTAACATTTGTATGAGAAGCTTCTTCCGCCGAAAGAGAAAAATGAATTTCTTTCTGAAACACAAGGTAAAATAACAGACAATGTTCCTTTCAAGTCAGTAGTTATTCTTTAAGAAACAAAATAAGAAAGAAAGAAATGTAAAAACTTTACAAAGTAAAGATTTGTCTCTGAGTTTATCTACTCAAAGATCAGCTGATGACTCCCAAAAAACCATCCAATCAACAAGCAAAACATAAGAGCAGTGTTCACCAGATAAAATTCCAACAAGCTTCATTTTTTCTTCTAGCATACTAAAATTTAATAATGAACTGGATCAATCTAATGTAGATTTTCTGTGTGATACTCGTAAACCTTAATCAACCATTCAAAAGTAATTGGAGCAACGAACCACTGATCTTTGATTTCAATTTCTTTATTAGGAAAAGCTCTCAAAATTTCACATTGCAAATGCTGTCAAGTTTTAACATACAATTATCAAGATTATAAAATCATAAGAATACAGCTTTCTTACCCTCTTCACACAAATTGTATTACATTATCCATCACAATTTTGTTACTAAACAATGAACAAGATTACAAAGAATTTAATTACAAAAAAAAATTATCCTGACTTGGGAAATGTAGACATCTGTAAAGGGAAAATGGCCATGGTAGCATTATTTTACCTCTGAGCAATTATTTGGGCCCACAGGTTCTCTCAAACAATTTGATATAGCCATGACAGCAGCTTCAACAGCTGAATCTTCCCCCTATTTCAATCAATAATTATAAAAAATATCTGAAATATTTTATAAAGCCGATAACAACCTTATTGAAGTATAAAAGTAATCCCGACAAGATACACTCACCTTTTCTTTCCAAAAAAACATGTTCCCATACTTTCCTGCTAGACGACTCCAGAAACTACGAGGTACATCTAAATCAACCGAAGCCCCCACATTGAAGTTCAATATATTACCTGACCAAAAATACCACTAGATTTAAGTAAGGAATCAAAAGTAAAAGTCGATTTATAGAGAAAATGCAATTTAAACCTTTACCAAAGGTGGGATCAGCAACAAAGACGATAGTTCTATCATCCACTTGCCAAAAATCCCTAATTGCTAACCCTGCAATAGATTGAAAAGGAATCTGATGACTTTTTCAGATGTATAATTGAGGGGCTGCAAATGCAACTTATGCCAAGACCAGTGATGCTTCAACTTTTTAATCCTTACCTGGCGTGTCAGGATAATTCTGAGCCAAAACTCTCAGCTTGAATCCTGTATCCTTTTCAAGTTCTACAATCTCCTCAGCAAGCCTTTTCTCCTGCAGATCATCCAACCAAGATTGAAGTCTTCTCCATAGGATTCTTGAACATTAGTATCATGCTTCCACATCAAGTAAAAGGATACCAATCTACAGACTGCTCTGGCAGACAAACTTTTTTCCAAATCAGATTCTTTTGGGATCATACTTTTTGAGTCGGTGTCTACCAGTGGTTTGGCATGTGTATCTAGAGGTCAATTTGAATCTACAAAACATATTTCATTTGAGACCGTTGAACCATTTGATATACATTGTTGTGCCGTTCTCTAACAGCTTAAGCTTTTAGAGTAAGTGGTTCTTAACAGAGACATATGCCGAGAATAAGAGCTTGATCCATGCATAATAAGTAATATAATTGAACGTATCTTTAAGGCTTTCTATTAGGCTCAGCAACAATTGAAAAGAGAATATATTCAAAGGATGATACCATCAAAATACAAGTTTGAATCATGAAAAGGAAGAAAGAATTTAATTTGTTTTATGTTGATGAGATAAAATGTATCATTATTGGTGTATCCCGTCACAGTCTTGGATTCATAACATTTAGGCTCACAATCTTATAGTGGTATCAGCTGAGATAAATTAGGTTATGGATGATTATCTCTCTATGATAGGTCACTTGTAGTAGATCTATACAAACCCTTGAATTGGTCTTTGTAAATCAAGAATCCAGTGAACTCGTTTCTTAACGCTTCATGTTCGGATCGATTCCTTGGTGATATAGCTGTTCATTAAACACATACTTCAGATGGAACCTTCTCAGAAGTGGTTCAAAAGAAACTTCAACAACTGGTATTGGATATAAAATAAGCTTCAACAAATGGTTGTACATAGTAGTTTGGATGTTTCTACACGTATGTTCAAGATAAACTTCAATGACTGGAAATGGATACAATATATCCATGTAAGAGGCATAGAGCTAACAAGCCTGTGAAATCAAGGTTTAAAGGATCTGGACCGGACCAGTCCCAGCCAATCCTGGTCCAGACGGGTGGTATCGTTCAGTCCGGATCCGGTACAAAAAGTGGACCGTTTGTTTTTTTCATTTATTTATTTATTTTTTGGATCGAACGGACCAGTCCAGATCGATACCAGTCTGGAACGTCCAATTCATAATTAAAAAAAAAAAAGGGCCGGTACAACCAGTCCAGAGCCTCATGATACATTAGTTGTATCTTGGCTAGGGACCAAACCGGTCCTGGCTGGTCTCGGTACAGACTGGCCGGTACGACCAGATCAGTCCGAGCCTTTAAACCTTGTGTAAAATAATAAACATAGATAAAGATATCACCATTAGATTATAATATAAGTACTCTTACTAAAAATCGAAAAGGAATGTGTTCCGTTTTCAAGCCTTACTTCTATGATTCAAAAATATCAAAATTTGGTAGCTGTTTCATCCTGGATATGAGAGTAACCAACCAATTTAAGCAGAATCAGCATTGCTTACCGGTGTACTTTCTTTTTCATAAATTACAGACTTGATTTGCACATCACAAAGCTTTAGAAAATATATCAAAAGCAAATATATTATGGTATGAAAAAGGAAACACCCAGATAGGTAGAGAATCAATCACACCTGGCCAGCAGAGAGGAACCCAGCTACATCTATAACTGTGCTAAACTCTTTAGGAAGCAATTCTGGCTTGTTAACCCCAACTTTTGCTTCAGCAAATCCAACTCCTACAAAGTGTGTTTATCTCCTTTTTAATATCCAATCTGAATATTAAATAACTAAAAAAAAAAATCGTTTCAAAAACTCCCATGGTAGGTTAGAAAATGATAATAAAAATGTGATAATCATCATTTTTAAACAACTAATCAAGGTTTTGAACATATTTCAAGTATACAGAAAAACGTTTAATCATATCATCAAACAGAAAGTCTTGGGATCTTCTTAGCCAGAGGTAGGTCACGTTCCATCCAATTGAAGGATCAATAAATAGATTACTTGAAAAATGATGAAACCTAAGTTCAAGTAATTTCAACAAATCTGTAGACAGGTACTTGGTACCACAAAATTTGCTTATCCACCAAAAATGCCCCTTGTTAGGTTAACAATGAAGTAAATTTATTTTGTCTACTTTCTTTTTCCCAAGTAAAACATACAAAATATTCAATGAGAATGGTAGGCATTGAAGCCTAAAATCAAGATGAAAGTAACAAATACCAGAGTTAACAGTGGTCGATATCGATTCTTGACTGTTATTTACCATTACAAAAATTACATCAGCAGCTGTAATAGTGGATTCTTCTTTCAGCTTTAAATTAAACTCATTATGTACAACAACAACAGAAAAATGCCTTGTCCCAATTAGTTCTGGTCGGCAACATGAATCCTATTCCTCCATCCCAATCTGTAAAAAAACACGTCTTCATTCATATTACGACTATCCAAATCCTTTCTGACCGACTCCATCAAAATTCTTTTTGGTCTTCCTTTTACCCTCTTAAATCCTTAACTAAATTCTATATATAACTTTTTAAAAATATTTTGCAAATTGATTTGACAAGAAATACAACCACCCAACTAACTGGGGTCATCAACATGAATCCTTTCTGCCATCCCAATCAGTTGAAACCATATCTTGGGTCACATTCTATTTATTTAATTACAATGATGTTAGAAAGTGATAATTTCTTGTTTTTTTTTCAAAACGAAACACAAAGTAAAGGCAAATTGCAAGGAAAAAAGTATAACGGTTCGTAACAGTGATTCTAACTGTTTTGGTCAACAATTTAACAAAACAATATTTGCCTCTATAACCTTATGATGACCATTATTAAACTTATGATATGTACCACTTAAAGCAACAAAAAGAACAGGTGCAATCGTAAAACAGTATAGAAATTATATCGTTATTCAGCTTTAAAACAATTATAATTTTCAGCTGCTACAATATTGGCTACACTTTCTACTTTTGCAATCAATTATTAGAAACCCATTTGCTCTTGGAGAATAAAAATTAATTATCACTCATCTTCTAAATAATGTGACATATAATAACAGTCATTAGCTAGAGGGCTATCTTGTCCAAGGTTTTAAATTTCAATTTCACCTGAGATTCTGCAGGGGGGCTGGCATCGTCAAAATATTTCGTGTCGCCAAACTAGAAATTGACGACATTTCACGGCATGACGACGAAATTTAAAACCTTGATCTTGCCTATGTAATTTCTCAGTTTATGGCCCTGTGCTGCTATAAAGCCATCGCCAATGATTATTAGAACTGCTACTAAAACCATGACATATTCACCAATTTGTTGATCATTACAAATTCAGATTAATGTGAAACAGAAAAAGAAAAAGAGGCAAAGAAAAATCAAGAGAATTGCAGGGAGAATCGTAAGCATATAATAATCAAATTGAATTTTTACAGATCATTTAGCAATACTACCAAGTGATTTACTTCTAAGGACCAAAGATTAGAGTGCATCAAATTAAGTGAATCAAGAATTCGAAATAAGAAAATGAAACTGATTACGCCTTGAACCTCCAATATAATTACGACGCCATTTGAAAGTAAACAGATTCAACACAAATCGCTCATGAAAAAACGGATGTTTAGTGGGGAAATTCGTAGCTCAAACAAGTGTATATGAAGTTATATGGAATCTAAACAGAGGAACTGACCAGTGAGACATAAACCGAGCGCGAGAGCACCTGAGAGCGTGAAATTTAAAGATTTTAATCGAAAATTCGCAGCCCATTTTCTGAAATCGAGTTCATTTGGAGCCAAAGGAGTTGGAGAAGAAAGAGGAGATGACTTTGAGAGGGATCTTCCAATCATAGAGTCTGTTCTCGTTTTATTAGACGAGAGAGCCGAAGGAAGACACAGAAACGCCATTCTTCCTCTCTCTCTCGCTCTCTCTGTCTATCCAGCGCTCTAAACTTCTGGATAGGGTGATGATCCAGAAAGTATCGGACAGCATGAAATTGAAAATTGGCGGTTGTGCTTATTCCCTCTTTTTCTTTCTTTGGCCTTTTTCACTTAAAAATATGAAATGACAATTATACCCTAAAATATAAGTTAAAACATTTCATTTTTTAAAATTGAAAAGAAGGTAAATTCACAAATTTATTACCACATATCAAGTAGTGCTAGCTGGGTTCTTTGAAACAAGGTTTTTATTCTCGGGATTCTGGATCCAGTCCGGACCGATCTTGATCTGGATCGCCGATTCGGTATTAGATCGGCCGATCCTGATCCGATTCAACTTTTGGATTGTCATTTGAAAGAAAAAAATTGGATTGGCCGATCCATATCGGTTGGATAGGTCCGATCCAAAGCCACTTGATACAATAAGTTGGATCGTAGCTTGGAATCGGATCGGTCCTGACCGATCCTGATTCGGATTGGGATCGACCGCTTCTGATTCGGATCGGGATCGGCCGATGCAGACCTATCCTTGAAACCATGCTTTGAAATTCATGGGTTGAGTACAGGCCGACCAAAATTAAATGAAAAGGCTTAAAAAAGAAGAAGAAGAAGAAAATTATATTTTTTGTAAAGTTAATCTAATATATATATATATATATATATTATATGTTGTTCGGGCCGTGGCAAAAAGAATAAAAAAAGCTTTTAAAAAAAAAGAATAAACTTATATTTTTGTAAATATAATATAACATTATTATATATTTGTAAAGTTATTTTATATGTCAGTTCAAACCTAACCCAAATTCAATTTCGGACTTAAAAAAGTGAACCGAGACCAAACCAAACCCAAATTAACTCACGAATTCAAATTCTTATTTGGATTGATCGGGTGTTTCGACCCAAACACAGGCATGAAGAAGCAAGATTTGGTCCTTAGTATAATTTTGGTTAAATCTGTGATACGGCAATGGATGAATTTAAAATTTTAAATAAATTTAAGTGTGAATAAAAAATAGGATTAATTCCACTTACACCTTCACGTTTCTGACAAAGGCAGAAACATCCCCTGTGGTTTTTGAAATACCACTTACACCCCCTGAGATTTTGTACTGTATTGCAAACACCCCTTCTATTAATTTTTTATTTTAACATTAACAAAAGTGCTGACATCATTTATATCTTTTACTATATTACCCTTGTCTAAAGTCAAAAAAGACATTCATACCTTTTATTAAAGACATTTATATCGCCCACCACCACCACCACCATCACCTAAGTGTGCAAGGGATGCACATTGAATGGTGGTGATGGTGAAGGTAGGGTGGTGGTGGGTGTTGATGGCGAAGGTGGCGTGGTGGTGGCGATGGTGGGCGTGGTGGCAGTGGGGTGGTGGTGGTGGTGGGGGTAAAGGTGGAGTGGTGGTGGTGGTGAAGGTGGCGTGATGGTGATAGCGGTGGTGGGGTGGTGATAGCAAGTCGGGTGGGATGGTGATAGCGGTGGTGGGGTGGTGATAGCAGGTCGGCTGGGATGGTGATAGCAGTGGTGGGTGATTTTGGTGGTAAGAGGGGTTAATAAAAATGGAGTTAAAAGGGTAAATTCACTTTTTTTTAACACCGTATATACAATGTTACTGACAAGGAGGTGTAAGTGGAGTTAACCCTAAAAAATATTCATTATTAATCTTGGCCAACGGTCAATTTGTTCACAAGTCTATTTTAGTTCATATTAATAAACATGTAAAGGAAACTTTTTATTCCAACAGTCGCAAACCATCGTGTTGGGGTTGGGCTGTTGCTTAAATTTCCTTAAAGAGAGCATGAAGGTCAAAGAAAAATAGAAAGAACCTGAGGAGAATTAAAAATACAAACACCCCATTGATAACATCTTCTTCCCCTTACCAACTCTGTACCATGGTTTTAGCACTAGCATCGTCGGCCAATATTCTCTCTTGTTCAGTTGGTCGGCAAGGGATGGCGAGGGCGCCATCGTGATGGAAACCAAACTCCTCCGCCGCATGCTCTAACAGCCTCAAGAACGCCGGATGAGTTAGATAACTTAAGGGCACAATGAATCTCTTGAGCTGATCATCATCAACAGCAATGACTGCAAAAGTGTCGACAACATTTCGCTTTGATTGTATTAGAATTTCATCATCTCCATAAATTACAACATGAACCAAGTAAAGCATTTGGCTTTCTATCCCATTCTGAATTCTCTTTTTTTTTGTCTTTTCTTTTTTTTGGGTGACGTGGAACCCCCAACTCCACTTGGTGGGCACAGGGTAAACCACATATACCTAACCCCTCCCATAAGGATCATATATGAAGTAAGCCTAGGGACTCAAACCCGAGACCTTCGGTTCCCGAGCTGGAAAGCTGAATTCATCTTGACAGACTTTCATCAACAAATACCAACCTTAAAAGCTCTTGTTTTAACTAAAGATGCCAACCATATTAATACTTTTAGATTGTGTTTTGGAACCATGGAGTTCGAGAGAAAAGAAAAGAAAATGCTAGAAAAATCACTTACTTCTGTTTGGCTGAAGAAAGAAATAAACGAGGGCAGAGAAAAACCTTTCTCCTCAAAAAGATGAGATTTTGAAAGAAAAGAAAAGAAAGACTCCACCTAACTCATGACATCTCTTGTATTTTCTTAGTAGTTGATCAATCTTGTCAAAATATATGAGAACTCACTAAAAAATCGTCGAAAGTCGATGGAATTTGATTTTCTTTTCTCTATATATCTCATTTTAATCAAACACTTGAAAAAAAACACTAATCATTTCTTTTTTCTTTTCCACTTCTTAATTTTTTTTTCCCTTTTCTTCTAAAATCCAAGGTTCCAAACGAGGGATTAGAATTTCAAGCATGCTATTAGCTCAGTAAGCAAAGTTACAGCAATACATATTGGACTACTGACCTGTATAAAGCAATAAGATCAAGTGTGGATAACCATTCAAGTCAATAAAAGGAAGAAGAAACCAGAAATGTCTAGTAAACTTAATTATGCTTGATTCAATAAGAGCTTTCCTGTTAATTTCATCTTAAAATGCACTAGAATTTAATTCCAAGGCTCACAAACAAGCCAATTGCATCAAGAGAAGTCGAGCTGTTGGAAGGTCCTGAATGTGTACGTTGGTCTCCTATCCAGTCTCTGTTGTCTAGATAAACTGATAAAAGTGCAATTGAGCTTGACATGTGATAGATGAGCTAGAAGACAAAGGTACAAAAGTATACAATTGAAGCAGATTACTTCAAAATGTGCATTGGAGCTACATTAGTTGGCACAAGATATTTTTTGAGGAAGGGTCTTTAGCTAAGAGGCTAGACAGAGAAAGAACATCAATGGCTATGGTCCACGTTTCTTACTGAGGGGCACCCCCTGTTCTGCAGGGTAGCAAGCTCACCTGGCCGTCACAATAAGAGTAAATCAAAGGTAATGCTTGTTCATCACTTGAGATCCCATTTCCTACTGTAAGAGGACTATATGCTCAAACAAATACTTCATGATTTTCAAAGAATAACTACACATTACCATTTACAATAATAAAATCACTCGGCACATAGTTTCTCTTCTGCTAATAATATCCCAATATGACATTTAACTACATCAAACCTAGCAACACAGAAAGGGCCCTGCAACATGCAAGGTTGTTTTTGACTCGGGATTTATTTTTATTATCCACCTAGTCCAAAAGAAAACGAGAGCACTTCAAGTATTTTTTTTCCCATGTGTGATAGCTTAGGAAGGTTTCAGCTGATCCACATAAAAGATAAAACCCAAAAGAGAAAATGAAGGTAAAAACAGGCTCCTTTCAATCTCTTTATTTATGGAAAGAGTAAGACTATTTATATAGGAGGCCTACTGGTCTAATCACACATAAGTAGCATATGCTCCATAGTGCAATTGAATACAGTTGAATCCTATATCTAGACTTTACTAAAGATAATAGAGGTTAAACATCCATTTCAAAGCTGTAGAAACAAATTGAAGTTGAATCAAATATCTAGATATCATTTTTCTTACTTACAGGATCAGCTTCTCGTTACAAACATTATAAACGAGGGGATGCAAGCTGAGAATTTCAATGTACATCATTATCGTCATCTGGATCATCAGAGCCTTGTTCAATCTAATATATGCACTATCAACAAAATAGTGTTCTGTCCTATCAATCCATGTCTTATGATTGTACCTCATATATCCTTGTAGAATGTTAACAGAAGCAGAAAGAGGATAGAATCTTGTTCTGTTTTATCATGTGTCTTACGATCATCCCTTATATATCCTTGTAGAATGTTTGGTGACAGGAGCAAAAGTCAAGTTCACATAAGTTCACTTCTGACTCATAACATAATTGAACTTCTAATAATGTTACCTAAATCTTATTTTATCTCCCTACAGATGCTTAATCAAGGTATTGCAAAAACAAAACTCGAATAGTTATCATTACCATTATAACTTCTGTTCTAACTACCATATATGATAGATACAAGGATGTCATTAAGTCATTTGGAGTGCAACCATTCTTCAGGTATTACATTGTATTGTGTCCAACAAACCAATTCATCTATCATGCCTAGTGCTTGAGGTACATTCATATCTCACATCTATAACCACCAGGGAAACGTCTCCAGAGAAAACCCAAATGAAGATCTAGCAGTTCTTCATATTTCCACAACAAGATCAACTTTGAACATGCAAGAACCAAGACCAAGGTTTAATGAAGCAGTTTCATATTAGGTATTGACCAGAGAAAAAATGAGTCATATCGGCCGATATGGTACGACTCGTCCAACACGGAATGACACGGACCAATACGAAACCAGTCCTACTCCAAAAAATATAGAAAGATTATAGATTGTTGTTTTCATTAAAAAAATGATGAGAAAGTGAACATTAAAAAAAACATAAATAATATGCAACCTCAATGGAGACAAACCTTAAATAGTACTTAAGAAGCTAAGAATAATCACAAACAACATATAAAGCATCATGACAAAGAAACCAAGGCTAAAAAAAAAAGAAAAGAAAAGAAAACATGCATACTGCATTTACAAGTCAAATAAATGTCGAAGCTGCTGGCTACAACTCCCAATATTAGTTATGGTCAGAGAACGGCTTGAAGAAGAATGGGTTGAAGAATTGAAAAGAAAAAAACAAACAAACAAATTTTCGAGTTTTCTCTTCAATTTGATTGAAACTATACAAATACTTGTTGGTTTATCAACCAAATGCATAGATCTGGAGGAAAATAACAACATGAAGCAATGGGTGAGAAGGGGGAGAAGTTTCAATCTGGTTTGAGCTCAACCTAATCAAAAAACACCCTTAAAAAGTTGACTGCAGATATGCTGACACATGCCAGCGAAACAATTAATTTTCTTTTTTATGTATCAACTGATACGGCCAATACAGGCTGATCCGTACCGTCATTATTGGCCGATAAATAACCACCTCTAATATTTGGACAAGGTATCATACTGGCCACCTTAGATAACCGATACTTGAAACCATACCGAAGACCCATCACATGAATGACACTAAGTGTAGTTTTAGACTTTAATTGGAGCAACCTTGCAATGCCCTTAGTAACGTTGAAAGTACCTACCACTTAACACAAGGCAACTATCTAACCACCTAAAAGTATTCCTCTCAGCTGACGTAGTCCTTAGTGAACATAGTGCTCAATGAAATAAATTCATGTCCGCAAACAGGTGGTCCTCATCAACTGCTTTAATTTGAAGGGAAGAACCTATGCAAAGCTGTGTAAGTTTATGTCATTAATTATGTAAAAGCTATGCGATGGTTATGCTTTTTATATGAAAGGACAACAAAAAGAGCCCCACAACAGGCATGAAAAGGTTGATAATGCAAGCCCATCATAGACCAAACAAGCTTTATGGGGTTGAGTTTGTACCTCAATTGTACAGTACGTAATGTTGCAAAGCAATTATTAGGCTCAGCCACTTAAGTTTCATCAAGGTTACCCAACCAAAACCAATAAATGCTGGCAATATCTTATATTACTTCATATAACAAATGTTCATCATCATAAATAACAACGGCCTAACTTGTAATACTATTCCATTTTGACGGTAGCAAAATAGAACTTGTAAAAATATTGATATTCCTCATTGATTTTATTTATTTTTCTTTTCTTTTGATGAATAACGAAGATTGTATTAAAACATAAAAGGAGAAATCATACAAAATATGCCACCAACTCTGGCAGCTCCAACATTACTACAAGTATATAAGCTAGGAAACTATAAACCCACCATCAAACAAACAATAGCGAACTCCTTGCAACTACAACAGATATCACATCTCACAATGTAGCACCTCGTCTACTGGTATCCCTGTAAATAACTCAGAACTCATCACATCTCTTTTTGCAACCTGATCGCCAAAGCATTAGCTGATCTTGGTATATGAAAGCGATGTTCATGCCATCCACCCAGGGTCGAGCTAGTCTAATGATATGGGCGAATCTCCAAGAACACTGCGGTGGCTAACCCATCCATGCCACAATAGCAGCAGAGTCACCCTCAACCTCTAATAACGAAAAACCATGTGATTTGACCTCTCTCAATCTAGTCAATACTGTCAAACTCAGCACGTACTACATTCCCTACCCCCATTTGTCCCGAAAACGCATGCACTATTACTCCCATTGGGTCTCTAGAAACGCCTCCAATCCCAGATGGACCTAGATTCCCCAATGAAGAACCATCAAAATTTAGCTTGATATTCCTTGGTCTCGGGGCCACCCACACTATACTGCCCCTGCAAACTGACAGGGATGACCTAACCACTGTCTGGCAACCCATAATAATATCAGATGTAGATAAACCCCTAAAATATCAGAGCAAGAAACCCATGAAGCAACCGATGCCATGATCGAATCAGTCGAGGACTGAATACTAGACCTCCTCCCTTCAAAGATCTGCTTATTCCTCTCCCTCCAAATATGCCATAAGATAGCATGAAATAGTAATTGATAGTTGATACATATGCCTGTCCCTCTTCTCCAACCCATTGAATCTCCATTCTCCAAAACACGAACAAAGACTCTCTGGCATCACCCAATCAACCTCAATCAGCTGCAAGGAGAAGCACCAAATATAACGTGCAAATCTATAATGCACAAAAAGGTGATCCACCAACTCTCCCTGGTCCCAACACATAAAACAAATATGATGAAGTAGGGCAAGATATTTCCTCCTAGGTTGGGGAATATCTGCAGTGTTGATCCTATTAAAAAGCGCAGCTCATACAAAAGCTTTAACTCTAGGAGGTACAGTGGGTTTCCAAAGATAACGACACGGGAATTCTACAAAAGGAGCATTCCTATCCCTACAATTACAGGCAAAAATTGACTTGGGAAAAAAACGCAACTTTAGAATCGGGAACCCAGACACAGTGGTCCAGGGTGACAACATCTACAAAGACACCCTGCATGAAATCAAACAAAGAAGCAAGCTCCAACAAATCAGTTGGTCTCAAATCCCTCCTCAAAGGGAGATAGATTCCACACAAGACCAGAGGAAGACCAGGAAAAGACAGCAGCAACAACGGCGTTTGGGAAATGAACTAGTCTGAACAATCAGGGAATTAAATAGATAAAGCGGACTCCCCCACCAAAGATCCAATCAAAAGCAGACAAAGGTCCCTGAACCAATACTGAAACAAGTAAAGGAAGGGAAGCAGAGACCGGCACAGCAATGGTTTCCGCGGACAACCCTTACAAATCCATGCACGAGTATCAATGTCTCATCATTCTCATTAATGCCATATTTGCTAACAATGACTTCCCGCCACAAGTGATCCTTTTCTATGCTAAAGCTTCAAAGCCACTTAGCTAGTAAAGCTGAGTTTTCATTCAAGTGTTGCCCAAGTTCAAGCCCCCTCTCCCTTTATCCTAACATACCACTTGCCACCTAACCAAATGGTCCTTCTTAGCCCCACTCCCTTCCCATAGGAAATCTCTTAGGAAATTTTCCATAAGAGCTGCAACTTTCTTAGGCATCTTAAACAAGGACAAATAGTACACTGAGAGGTTTGCTAAACACACTGGAAAAGAGTAATCCTTCCTTCAAAAGATATGTAGTTCTTTTTCCAAATGGCTAGCCTACTCTCCAACCTTTCCAAAACCGAGTCCCAGAACACTAAACTGCTGAGATTGCCTCCAAGGGGGCATGGTTTAAAATATCGTGTCGATACGTATCGTGTATCGACCAATACGGCACGATACATAACATTACGATACGATACATATCTTTTTACAGTATATTGGTCGATACATTATTAATACGGTCGATACAATCACGATACGCTCGATAATGCCTCGATACGCTCGATAATGCCTCGATACGCTCGATACTGATAAAAAAAAAAGACAATGAAAACTAAATAAGGATCAAAAAAAGGAAAAAAAACACACACAAATAGGAACCCTTAAATTACTAACCTAGTTTCAAAAAAGAACAAAGAAAAAGAAAATGGAAGAGAGAGAGAGAGAGAGAATATTTGTTTGGTTGGGCTAATATTCTTTTTCTTATCCTTCTCCTTATCGTTCTTCTTCTCCTT
>JAUPMG010000001.1:19173798-19189144 GCA_031762675.1 Pachysandra terminalis
GGATCTGGAATCTCACCTGGTTTAATCTCCAATACTGGAATCACAAATTTCTCTGATTTGATTAAATTGGTGGAATCAATGATTGATCTTCCTCCAGCTTCAATTAAGCAAACTGATACGGCTGCGCTGTTCTACTCGTCTGGCACTACAGGTACGAGTAAGGGAGTGATCTTGACGCATCGGAATTTCATTGCTTCTTCCCTTATGGCACCTGCTGATCAGGATTTAAAAGGCGAGATGCACAATATTCTTCTGTGTTTTCTTCCAATATTTCATATATTCGGGTTTTCGACGGTTATGTATGCTCAGCTACAGAGGGGAAATGCAGTCGTCACGATGGGTAAGTATAGTATCGAGATGGTTTTGAGATTGGTTGAGAAATACAGAGTGACCCATTTGTGTGTTGTTCTATCGGTTGTGATTGCTTTGGTGAAGCAGAGTTTGGTCAAGAAGTATGATCTTTCGTCTTGGAAGCAGATTGTTTCGGGTGCAGTGCCTCTGGCGAAAGATATAATGGAGGAATTTGCATGGAACTTACCTCAGGCTGCACTCATTCAGGTGATTCAGATTAAAAAAACTGCCGCCAGTGGTCGGCGGCAAATGATATTGAGTTCGATGTCCTAATTGAGAATGGAGAAGACGAAGTGAATCCTCCAAATTTTTTAAGAAAAATTTTACCTTGACCGTGGAGAAAGATTGACGGCTACTGGTCTGCGGCAAATGATCAGCGACTGATATTTTCTCAAATATAAAATGTCTTTCTTCCGTTGAGATTAGATAAATAAAGTTTTGTTGATTTAGACGCTTGTGAAAGGTTATCTTTACCCTTCGTATAGTGTGATTTGTTACAGACAATTGAGTCATCCGTCTTTCTAAAGTTTGTTCGGGTCGTCCCTACCCTTCGCAAACTTTGTTCATTCTACCATTCTTAGAGCGCGGTGGCTTGTTCAATCAAGTTTTCTTTTCAGCTTTTGAACTAATACCTAATATGCCCCATTTACTGCCCTTCAACTTTTAGTCTAATACCGAATATGCTCATTTTCCCAATACATAATTTCCCACTTTGTAATGATTGCTTATTTTTAATGGATTTTTCCTTTTTATTATCACCTTACCGATTCCCATAGTTTTAAATTTCGCGAAATTTCGCTTTCGGATAGCACATCCGAAATACGAAATTTATTTATTTTAACTAAATTATTTCGACGAAAAAGTGATCGAAATATTTTCACTTTTGTAATTTTATTTCACTTAAAATAATCACTTTTTCAACTAAAATTTTGATCGAAATTTCAGATATTTCGACTGAAATAAATTCAAAAGTTATATTAAAAGTAGAAAAAAAAAGAATAAGAAAATCATTTAAACTCAATAAATAGCAAACTAAATAATAATAAATTCAAAATCTATATTAAAAGTAAGAAAAAAAAGAATAAAAAAAAGCATTTAAACTCAATAAATAGCAAATTAAATAATATAATAAATATTATTACTAATTATTTTTTTTTTGGCTTATACCATACACAAATGGATTTCGTACCTGCCTAAATTGAATGAAATCAAGAAATAAAGTTTAAAATTTCATTTTAAACATTTATATTGTATTTTTGTAGATGTTAGAATTTGAATCCAATATATTTGGATAATTGTATTCTTTTTGGATGTTGTAACATAAATGTTGTATTTATTACTTAGTTGTAAACTTTTGCATTATTTCACATTATTAATCAAAATATTATTTGTTGTTTTTTTTTTCGAAATTTGTATGTCATAATATATTTTAATGAAGTTATCACTTTTTATTGACTAGCTTTATTTTTTATATCTTAGAAGTTAATACTTAGTACTTAGTAGTTATTAAAAAATAAATTTAAAAAAAAACATTGGCTAAAATTAAGTTTAAATTAAAAAAAAGTGAAATTATTGGCGAAATTTTCGAAATTTCGATCCGAAATTTCGCGAAATAAAAGCCCTTTTTCTTGTTTGATTATTTTAATCCAAAAAATATTTTTCACCGAAATTTCGCCGAAATATCTAAAATGTCAGATATTTCGGTTTCGTTTTGGTCTACGAAATCATTGAAAAACCCGAAATTTAAAATCATGCGTCCTGGTTATGCCACTTCTCTAATGGTCCACCTGTTTCAACATAAGGGTTGAGCTTGGAGGCCCAGTAGTAATAATCTAAAGTAATTGCAACAGTTATTTTCATAATCATATAATGAAACAGGTTAATTCATTAAATTTATCATTCATCATAATATCATGTTATTGCTTTCATATGTTCATCATCACAATCATAGTTATATGCCTGGTTATACTCATAATCACATTCACAATTATAGTTATAATCACAATCATAACCCAATTCACAATTATAGTCATAATCACAATCATAATCAATTTCATCATCATACTCGTCTTAAGCAATTATCGATATCATCATGAAAGTCCGTCATGGCATACACATAAACACGAGCTATATAGATTCCATGTACTGATGCACTTAGCCATGATACATACCCATATACAAGGCTACCAACTCTCGTGTTACCTTCCCAACAATGTCATTTCACTCTTATCGATCATTATATCATTAACAACACAAACAATCACATGCACACATCAATGAGCAGTTCACATAATAGTCACACCTCACACCAAAGTCAAACACTAAGTCACACAACACACAATACACTACAATTACACAACAATCAATGCAATGCAGTACATGCAGATAGATGCTATAAGCACAGGATGATGAGTATACACAATCAGAATAAAATGAAATATGATGCAATGCAAATGACGATATGAAATGATGCAAGTATGTAAAGGTAGTTAAGCCAAGGCTTACTGACACAACGACAATGACCAAATAACTGTAAGTAATCATTGCTTTTAGGGAATATATACAACCCAAGGTAGAATGTCACCATCTTTCCTTTCAGGGAATATATACAACCCAAGGCAAGAAATATGTCATCATTGCTTTTAGGGAATATATACAATCCAAAGTAGAATGCCACCACCTTTCCTTTCAAGGAATGAGACCTTAAGCAGGATAAACTGCCATTTTTCCTTTCGGGATCTACCCATGAAAGGAAATTCACATTCTTTCCTTTTAGGGAATATATACAACCCAAGGCATGAAATGTGCCATCATTGCTTTCAGGGAATATATACAATCCAAGGTAGAATGCCATCATCTTTCATTTCTGGGAATGAGACCCTAGGCAGGATAAGCTACCCTCTTTCCTTTCAGGATCTACCCAAGGTAGGAAATTCACCTTTACAAATACAATCCAGCAGTGCATACATCTCATGTTATGCATAGCACAAGGATCACCGGAGCATGCCTTAAACATCAATGTCAACATTATATAGTTCTACAGATAATAAGAGATATAATCACAATTTTCACAGGAGTTAATCAAATCAAGATCATAATACAATCTAATTTCATTCTTATCATTCAAGTCATGATACAACCGTAAATATTACAGAAGTACATATTATTACAGCATATGTAATCAATTGCATAAAGAAACTAGGCAGTTCACACAATTTATTGCACAAAACCTTATACAAGCATTTGACATACAAACCATTTGCACACACACTCTCTAAATAGCTTCATGGGACTTTCCATGAATTTTCATAACATTTGGAGCTCGGAAGGTGCTCGGTAGCTACCGAGCTACCTGCCGAAGGCTATTTTCCAGCTTTGATCCCCTCTTTAGTGTTTAATTCATAACTATTTTATACTCATCGAATTAACCTCCAACTTGAACCATTGTGCTCCTAACTGGAAGGGAAAGCCAAGAAAAATATAAAATAAATGATCCAAGCTCGGTAGCTGCTGAAGCTCGGCAACAAAGGCAGAATGTTTACTGTTCTTGGCAGTTGGCTCAGCAGCTGCCGAGCTACCTGCCGAGGCCTATTTCAACTTCGACAACGGTTCGATATTTTGGTCATAAGTAATTCTATACTTGTCAAAATCGCTTCAAACTTATTGCGCTGTGTTCCTAACTCACGGGGGAATCACAAAAAAATATTAAATAAATTATAAAAGTTAAGAGGAAGGCTCGGTGGGACCTATAAGCTTACTGTTTGTTACCTAGAAATTTTCAGAATTCGTAGGGCCGGGCTTTGTGCCCAACTTCACATAACCTTAAATTTCACACTTCTTCTCACAACAAACATCAAATACACTAGCAAATATCAATTCATCATATCACAAACAAAACCTAATAATTAAAATATGATTATACGTGTGAGATTCAACATGAAAACCATAATTCAAGCATACAATTTCATATTCTCATATAAAGAAATATAACTCAATATAAGCATGGATTATTCCGCATCAACATGCAACATTAGTGAATCTAGATGCTTATTTCTAGAGAATCATTATAATCTTATAAAAACAACTACCATAAGAACTCTGGATGTTCCCTACCTATTTTCTCCACAAATTCCTAGCACAAGAAGATCATAAGTCTTCATCTAGCCTTCTTCTTCCCTTGCTTTTGTTTTCCTTCATTTTTCTCTACTTCTCTTCTCTTCTTCTTCTTCTCCGGCAAAAACTTCAAATCCAAATCTGGGTTTTTCTCTCCAAAGACCCTCTTTGGTTGTGTGATATGTGGTGGGCAAGTTTCCTTACCCATGTTCTCCTATTGAAAGGAGGTTGTGGAGTTAAGGAACTTTCTCCCACTCACTAATGTGCTGGAACATTTCAAATAGGGTGCAAAGACTAAGGTGCCCCTAATGATTTGATAATAAGACCACCCAACCCCATTGTCTTATGCAACTAAACTAAAGCCCTAATATTTATTTGGTCTAGATTACCTCTAGGGACTTGGTCAATGACCACTCCATCCCCAAAGATTCACACACACTTCCTTAACCATAATCTCCATAAGAATTAAAATTATATAGTTGGCTTTAATATTTTAATATTAACAAAATGATCCCTATAATTTGTTGTTATTACATTTAAGTATTAGTTTAATTAATTTAACACACAACTCTTTATAATTAGTTGCAAGTAAACATTATTGTTAATTATAATTTAAAGATACAAGTCGCTACAAAAAAACTCCAAAGAGCCAAAAAACTTTATACCTACCAGTGTTTGCAATTTTGCATAGAAGATCATATCTCGCATTATTGTTAATCATATGAAGAACATCATGGACAAACTTATCTCGCCAAATCAATGCGCATTTGTCCCGAAGAGAAATATGTATGACAATATCATTTTAGCTAATGAAGTTCTTCATACGATTCACAAGAAAAAGCTGGAAAGCATGGTCTATTTGCCTTTAAGCTAGATCTCCACAAGACACGACCGAGTTAACTGGAAGTTCCTTAAACAAACCCTTTTGGCGGCTTCCATGTTAATTGGGTCATCTCATCATGAGCTGCGTTCGGTCTAGGCCTGTCAACGGACCGGATAATGATCCGGATCCGATCCGATAACCTGGATTCGGTATAAGGTTTAAGATCGATATCCGAATAACAATGATTCGATTTAATCTGAAATATAATCGGATCGAACTCGGATATATATGAATTCGATCTGATAATGATCCGATCCGGTCTGATTATATGAAAACATGTAGACTTTTCTCGCTCTCTCTAAAAACAGAAGTTTTTGAAAAAAGCCCTAATCTTTTCTGGTGACCTCTATTTCTCTTCTCTCCCTCTCATTCTATCTAGCGCTGCAATTGGGCGAGTCATGGCCTTCAGAAAGCATTTGCTCCGGCGGCTGTTACAACTGGGCAAGTCATGGCCTTCAAACTCAGGTTTTTCTTTCACTCTTGGGTGTCATCCCTAGGACGAGAGCATTTCGTCTGGATCAACTGACGATAACAAGGAACCAAAAGGAAGGATAACAAACCCAATCTAATTCAAGAACCTACACCTCTCTCTCTTGCTGTTCTTATAGAATCTAACAAGTGGGTTTACTTTAATTCTTCTCTAAGCTTTTGATCAAACGCAATCTGGGAAGCTGGAACATGGCTTGGTTGGCTTCGAACCTATTCTCCCTCTCCCTTTTGAATACACTGTACAGATTCTCGGATCGGATTCGGATTTTCGAATCCCTAATCTAATTCGAATCACCTCTTTTATGATCCGTCAGATCTCGTAGATTCGGATATGTTCCGTCAGATTTCGGGGATTCGGATATGTTACGATTCAGTCCGAATCCGACCCGACCCGTTGACAGGCTACCTCTCACCTTATATCCATTATTAGCCAATAAGTTCTTAGCGCTTATTCTAGCGTTGCCCTTTGCCGTTGACATGTTATGAGCCACATTTGAAATGCTCTAAACTGATCCTCACTCCAACCATCTCTGATTATGGACACATTAGCTCATTAAAGCGAGCATCAAACACAATAAGATTCTTTAACAACCCAATCTCCGGCGGAAACACGACGAAATCTTTGTTCATTATAATAATCTCATTCAAAGTATCAACCATGTCGCCCAAACTGGCCGGAACACTGCCGTGGAACTTATTGTCCACCAGAAACCGGCGATCAAAATTATCCGGCTGATCAAAGCCAAACCTATTGTGATTGATAAATTCTTTAACTTACTGTAAATTTTTAATTTATTTATGATCTTGTCAGTTTGAATGGTTTTGGGGTCTTCATCTCCGGCCACCATCCTCCTGCTATCGCCAGAGCGCCCTCACTCCTGTTTCATCAAAATAGGCTTACTAAAGAAGCACTTCCCGAACTTTTAGAAGTGCAACCAAACACCCACGCATTAGGTAGGAAGCCTTTTTCAGATCTAGGAAGGGTAGGCTTCTTGGCCATTAAGAAGCTGCATCAAATGGGGCTTTAGGACACCAGACCTGCTTAGATGGCTAAAGCAAATGGCTGCCTATATTAGTTCAACAACTATAAAATATTAAAATGTACACCAATAGAGAAGCAAACATTAACACAAATTACTAACAAATTTACTTTTTTTCAGCATTTCAAATACATCTGTTGAAATCCATATCTGTTCATACCTTTTGCTTATATAGCCCAACCCATTGATGGGAGTGATTCAGAATCTAACAACATTATAATTTATAACCATAACGACCATATCAAACATGATCCTAACAATAGAATATTGCAGCATAATCAACATTATCGACAAACTTGAATAACACAGAAGTGAAGGAATTCGCTAATACAGAACTGTCCGATTAATTCAAGGCTCTCCAATCATGAAGTGGACGTCCGTGGCAGCCGTTTAGCGATTTCCTGATATAGGTATAACTGATCAATTAATGTTGCATGTTCTCTGTGATTGGACTTCTTAATCTATTGAATCATGCTTGATATCACCACAGACAAAAATATTAGAAATATACCTCAAATAGCTGATTAATATTATCTGCGGTCTTTGCAGATGTCTCAATGAAGAACATCCCATTCTTCTCTGAATAGTCCATTCCATCCTTCAAGAATAGAACAAACACCAACTTATAAAATATGCCAATATAGTTTCATAAAATGTAAGTTTCATGCATATCAACTTTAATGGATTTAGTCATGGGAAAGTTAATACATACTTGAGTGGATACTTTTCGATTGTCCTGAAGATCAGCCTTGTTACCTACCAAAGCCATGACAATATCTGGGCTCCCATGCTTTTGTAATTCCTGTTAGATATTCAAATCCATCAATTGTTTGGAGTGGCCAATTTACTAGGACAATATCACTAAATGATTGTTATATGTCAACACATGCCCTACAATTTGCAGAAGCATTAAAAAAATTGCACATGTAATCACCAGCGTGCAATAGGTGATAACTATTTCTTTATGGGGTATTTGAAGGGAGAGGAACAGAAGAATTTTTGAAGACAAGAGTTACAGTTTGGTGCTTTGATCAACTCAATAATGAGTATGGCTTCATTTTGGGCTAGTATTCTACCGGAATTCAAAGATATTTCAAGAATTGATATTACGATGGGATGCAGCGGTTCTAATGTAGATTGACTGACCTAGTGGATGTGGGGATTGTCTTGTTTTTTATTTTTCTGCCCTTTGGTTCCCCTACTTGGGGAACTTTTGTATTTTTTTCCTTCTCCTTACTTTTTATACAAACCTTCATTATTCATCGAACAAAATAGATGTATATATATGACGGTAAAATTTTATCAAAAAACATAAAGACAGAAACGCATTTCATTAGACCAATAACTGAACATCTTCCATGACAAGATTGCTAATTATTCAGCCTTATATGAACTTCAAGGACCATTTCGAACAAACAAGCTCCTAAATAATTCTCTAATATAAGAGGTGCAGATTCCCAATTGAACAACCACCAATAACGAGCTTTACCTCCACCACTTTGGAAGAGAACCAACTCACTTCAGAGACCAGATGGTGAGGACCAAGTTATTATCTTCCAATCTCTTAAGATGCCGGTGCCAGAACACTCATGAACTCCTATCTTTGGTAGTATATGACAATTAGAAACTCTAAACCTGACCCTTTCAAAAATAGCAGAGATAAAGGAGAATGGGTAGTCAATGATCCTTTTCTATCCCTCTTTCCCGAATTCCCAATAGAACTCCAGAGCTACACAAATCATGCACCTTCAAAGCACGTGACTTTAGCTAGAAAAGAGCTCAAACACCAAAGAGTGTGTTATTTAAAATTTTTAAAAATAGTGAAAAATAAAAACACCCAGGGACACTCACAAATAATCAGAGTTTGAGAAAATGAGACATTTACGAAATATATAACATAAAAAATAAAATTTGTATAGAATCTAAATACACTGACACAGTACTACAAATGAATGTAGTGGAAACTCAATACGTTATTGTCAATCAACAATGCCTCTTCTATCTAGTTCGGGCCCGCAACGTGATCCTGTTCCACCATTCTAGCCTATTATAAATGTCTTCATTCAGATTGCATGATTTTTGAATCCTTGTTCACCAACTCCATCAATGCCGTCTCAGGCCCTTGCCTCCCCCTGTTAGGACGTTCACTTGCACGGTTGGACCAACACATAGCTTCTCATAGGCACTATGATGGCTCCTCATTAACATACCAAAATCATCTGAAGCAATCCTTTTCGAGGCTCCAAATAAACTCTCACCAACAAAATTACTCCTAATCCTATTAGGAAACATCTTACCATTCCATCTCCACGGCTACACACCCATCCTCAGAATGTTTTGCTTCTTTGTTGCCCAACATTTGTCCTTGAAGCATAGCTAGCCTGATATCATTCTATAACTTTACCCTTTTAGTTTAATAGGAATATGCCAATAATAAAAATCAGATCTCCACTTTAACTAACCAGGTCTAATTCCATATATAACATCCTCCTGAATCTCTTCCTTCTTAAGACTAATCAAGCCAAGGTACTGGAATCTGTAACTCTCAGAGATCTCTTGACCATCGATCCTATCGCTTTACCTGTAACTGCCTATTTATCAGAGTTGCATTGGATATATGCAATACTATCTGACATATTTTAGAACTTTTAAATTCCAAAATAACGTCCACAACTCTAATTTTGTATATACTTGATTTCTTTGATCAACCAATACCACAGCATCCACACCTAGCAACACATTTGCCTCTTCGTGAATACTGATTGCAGAGAGAGAGAGAGAGAGAGAGAGAGAGAGAGGGTTCTCAATACACCCATAATCAACACAAATGGATAAGGGCTCATTGCTGGGATATAAGGAGGCAATTGTCAATAGTCACTATAAATACATTAGTTTCACCACTAACAGAGGTCACAATAATTAACAGCACATAACATCATCATACATGCCATTAATAATTTCGATGTACAACCACTAATCACTATAAATACATTAGTCTCACCACCAACAGAAGTCACAATAATTAACAGCACATCATACATGATCATACATATCATTAATAATTTCGATGTACTTCCCTAATGCCCATCATATTGAGGTTTTGTGTATTTGAAATATGCCTATTCATATCGATAAAGATCAGATGTTTTCCCTTTTCTCTCAATTTTTCCATCAACTACCTGAGCAGAGATATAGACTCCATTGTCGACCTCCTTGGCATAAAGCTAAACTGAATTTTTGATACCACAATCACGTATTTATCTATGATAGTACCTATATATAAGAATAAAAGAGATTTTCAGAACTGTACCAATTATCGTGGAATTAAGCTTATAATTCATATCATTAAATTATGGGAAAGAGTGACAGAGCAAAGGTTAAGAAGAATAGCCCAGGTTTCGGAAAATCAATTTGCTTTATGCTGGGAGGTCTACCATTGAGGATATCTTTTTTACTTTTACAATTAATAGAGAAGTTTAGAGAGAAGATGAGAGATCTTCACGTGGTTTTCATTGATCTAGGGAAAGCATATGATAGAGTCCCTAAAGTTTGAGTAGGAAAATGGTACCAATCAGATCCATCAAGATTATTAAAGACATGTATGAGGAAGTGATAACTAAGGTGAGAGTTATAGGTAACGAAACAAATGAATTCATAGTAAAGATAGGCTTACATCAAGGTTCAGCTATGAGTCCCTATCTTTTTGTTTTAATTGTAGAAGAATTAACTTCTTGGATTCAAGAGGAGGTGCCTTGGTGTATGCTTTTTGCAGATAATGTAGTTTTGGTAGACAAAACTAGAGAGGGAGTAAATGAAAAATTAGAGTTATGGAGGGAGACCTTGGAATCAAAAGGTTTTAGAATAAGTCGAATTAAGACCGAGTACATGGAATGTAACTTCAGCACAATCAATAGTAGAGGTGAAGCAACAATAAGAATTGAAACCCAAGTGATCCTAAAAGCAATAAATTTCTTAATCTAGGATCAATTATCCATAAAGAGGAAAATAGTAATGAGGATGTTGCTCATAGAATTAGAACTGAATGACTTCAGTGGAGAAGTGCTTCTAGAGTGTTATGCGATTGACGTGCTCCACTCAAATTAAAAGGAATTTTTTTAAGGACAGCCATTAGGCCTACTATGTTGTATGGATGAGAATGCTCGGCAACAATGAAGCAACATATGCGTAGGATGGACGTTGCTCAGATGAGAATGTTGAGATGGATGTGTGGGAAGACTAGGAAATACAAGGTGAGGAACGAACATATTCGAGGTTGTTTGGGTGTGGCTCAATTAGGATATAAGATAAAGGACAGTCGGTTAAAATGGTTTGGGCAGATAAAACGACGATCCAGGGAAGCAGTTGTGAGAATGTGTGAGAAATAAATCATTGAAAGTTCCAAAAGGGTGAGATGAAGACTCAAAAGAACCTGGATGGAGTCAATCAAAAATGATTTGCATACTCGTAATTTGATTGAGGATATAGTTTTTGACAGATTGAGATGGAGAAACAGGATTCTTGTTGCTGACTCCAACTAGTTGGGATAAGGCATATGATGATGATGATGGTGAATCATTTCTTTATCTATGCTCTACCAATCTATCCTACCAATTTCATTATACAAGTCAAACATTTGATTTCCTGTAAATCGGTACAGCCTTGAACATATATAGCAGAAATCTAGTGGCAGAGTGATTGGAATTATAATGGTGACACCATAATTAAATATTCTTTCGATAAGATATAGAAAAATACTTTTGGTCAAGATATGTAAAAGATTATTAGAGTGAATTAAGTGATATCAACATATACATGAAGGTAATATAATTAAATGGGAAATATTATAACTGGCTCTCATAATCTTACTATGTATATACAAATTCAGTGTGTGGACCACTTGATAAGTTGATATCAATCTTGATTTTATTATTGGTTGTCTCATAAGTTTTGAGTGTGTAATCATGTCTTTATCATCTAATAGAATATCAATGCATGCCAATACGGTTCCCATAATGTTTCCATTTCTTTCAAATAACCATAGAGTTCCATAATATACTTCCACTTCTCAAGGAACAAATTTAGCCCAACTTTTGAACAAAAAATCTGATTTATAACTCTCTGATGCGGAATCAGAATTTCAGTGTGATGCCCAAACATTAACCAATTGCTATTTATGCACCAAACAACGACTTACACGTAAACACACGAAGATTAACTGTAATACTTTTGTATTCCCCTAATTTCCCTCAAGTAAGAAACAAAAAATTACATTTCATTCTTCATTCACAATCTATGGGATGGATGGATTGTTAGGAAAGGTTGGTTTCAACTAAAGCTTTTAGATAGCCAGATGATACCATGGCCTGATACTAACAGCGTGAAAATGTGTGAATAATGTTTTTTTCTCCATCATCACATGAACCAGTTTTCTCTACTTCCCATCTATAGCATCCTTTTCTCACTTGTATTATCAGCTATTCTTTATTACCTCAATCAAACTCATTTCGATCTCAAAGCGAGCATAAGAAGAAGAAGAATGTGTCTCCATCCAGAAGAAAATAAAGCGAGCAAGCAAGATGCATAAATAGATGTTACCAAAATTCATGAGAAAATATACCTTAACCCAGTACTGTGCTTTGCTAAATGAGTCTAGACTTGTTATATCATACACAACAACGGCAACAGCAGCTCCTCGGTAGTAAAGTGGAGCTAATGCAGCATACCTGATACAATTGATGATACACAATAAGATACAATCAACAATTGGCATTGTTTTACAAATCAATCTTACTTGAGATGGTATAAATTATGCCCTCAGTAATGCATTCAATAATCTAAACAGACTATGAGAAAGCAGTATGTACTATGTATTCATAGTCAAGACTCAATGTCTTGACAGGGTAAAGAACTAACAAATGACTTCTTTCAATTGATTTTAATATTAAAAATGCTGCATGGGATGAGAGCAATGACTGTTATTGCAAATACCTCTCCTGGCCAGCAGTGTCCCATATTTCAAACTTAACCGTCGTAGAATCTTGCAAGGCTATTGTCTGTGACAAGAATGAAGCTCCAACAGTCACCTGTAAATCATCGTATTCTGCTAAGTGTTAGTAACACTATGTTTCTACACCATTTAGAAGAGAAAAGAGTTTCTTGTGTAAGAATACTGGACACTATTAAACGATTCATTACCTTGGAAGTTGGGTCAAACTGACCTCGAACAAACCGAAGAACAATACAGCTTTTGCCAACACCAGAATCCCCCAATAGCACCAACTGCAAAAATTAATTGATATACAATATCAGTTGCATTTAGATGAAAAATCCATTAAATGATTAATAACAATAATAAATCATGAGAGCTTTATCCCTTGCTCAAAAAAATAATAAAAAAATAAAAGAAGAGAGAAGAATCAAAGAAAAAAGGGAAAAAATGCACACGCTCGCATACAGGTCTCACCCCTCTTATCATCTCATGGTATGGATTTCACTAAACACCAGTGATGACAAAACATTTGGTATGACAACAATCTCATCTTACTCATATCTCCTCTACCTCGTCTACATTTTTAATATCCCTAATGCTTCCATGCAGAAATGTGATAACATAAAACCTAACAAAATCATTACAAAATTTCTAAAATATTGTTTATCCTCCAGTATGGATAAATGAAGAACGACTCATTTTTCTAAATCCCATTTGAAATATACTCCAATTATTTCTTCATTTTTTCTTTAACTTATATACTCTTTTTGTTTTCTGATGATGACTGCTCAAGAATTACTTGGACACAAATGAATATGTGACAAATACCTATACAATTCAGATGTCATAACACAGATAGAACTCAATCTAGAATTAATGTTTAAGTTCCAAATTCTAGAATCTAAAGTAAATATAATCCAAGTGCTTAAGAATGGTATTAGACTTCAAACTAACAATGCTCACAGTCTACAAAAAAATAAGGATGGATACAATGAAGACATCAGCTTTTGACATGAGCAGTTCCCTATTCCCATACATGATACTTGACCATTTTCAATCCTTCTCGTGTCAGTATGGCAAGCTCACCGGTAGAAAACAGTATTAGAGAATACAGATCAAACATTAATACTACCTGTTGGATAAAGTGAAATCCATAGGAAAAATATTATACGCATCTCATCTCCCAATGTCTTTCACATCTTATATATATATATATATATATATATGATCAAAATCCCAATTGACTCCAACAAAAACAAACCTGAGATCCAAGCATATGTGTTGATCACACCAATATTTTCACACAAAGATGCTTCCCCCAATAAAGGGGTTTACTAAAAGAAGCAACATACCTTCACACGTAAGTTCTTTGAGTCGGTTGTTCCAGAGTTCTCAGAATTCAATCCACCCAACCGCCCAGAATTCCTATCTATACAAAACAAGGCAAAGAACTAAAATTACTGTTAATATAAATTCCGATATTATCAGTAATTCAACTATCCTAAGACAGAAAGGAGTGTAGATGATCGAATATCATTAACTGTAAGAAGTAAGTGAAGTAAGTCGTAGGAATCGAAGGTTGAACAAACAATTTCAATATGATCATTTAGCTAAAAATATTTACAAAAACTGCAGGAAATAACATGGACATTAGGATGATTTCGAAATTAATCCACCCTCTCAGCATCGAGATTGATCTTGAACAGTAAATATAAATTCCGATATTATCAGTAATTCAACTATCCTAAGACAGAAAAAAGTGTAGATAATCAAATATCATTGACTATGAGAAGTCATAGGAATCGAAGGTTGAACAAACAACTTCGATATGATCATTTAGCTAAAAAGATTTACAAAAACAGCAGGAAATAACATGGAAATTAGGATGATTTCGAAGATAATCCACCATCACAGCATCGAGATTGATTTTGAACAGTAAAACCCTAGATAATGATCCGTTAAAGGACAAAAAAAAAATCTTTGATATATAAATTCACCTGAAATTGAAGAACAATAAACTGGTACCTGGAAGAGAGGACGAACAACCCATGGCTTGTGGAAATTTATCTGATACACCTATTAGGGTTCGAATCCGATCGAAAAATAAGTAAAATTGTTTTTTCAGATGGTGGGAATGATTGTTGTTTGTGACTTGTAAGTTGTCAAAGTTGCAAGTATCGAATCGGAGGCGATTTATAGAATATGCCACGTGGTTATGACATACTAAGATATCTCACACGTGGTTGTGACTTGAGAGAACCCCATTCCCAAGTTTCATTCCCAACAAATCTGCCATATGTCATAAAACGACTTGCCAAAAATAAATATCTTTTTTTATGTAAAATAAAAAAATAAAAAATTAGACTGAATAATAATACTTATAGCAAACCTTAATACATGGTCTATCGAAATTTATATTTAAAATATATATATATATATATATATATATATATATATATATATATATATGTTTAATACAAT
>JAUPMG010000001.1:19192585-19212390 GCA_031762675.1 Pachysandra terminalis
GGCTCGCGAGCCTAAATATTGAGCTCAAGCGCGGCTCACACGAGCCAAGCCCGACCCCGAGCCGAGCTAGCTCGGCTCGTTGACAGCCCTATATACCACGGACTGACACATCTTATTCAAATCCACCCAAATCTGGGATTGCACTTAACCGCTCGGCCCATGAACGATTTCCAATGCCCAAAGAAATCACCCAAACACGTCCTTAAATGTGAGAGATAAAGGGGTAGTGTGGTAATTTAACTTTTGTCCGTTTCGTTTGTCACTGAACCCCGCAACAACATCTCCTGCCCAAACTCTCGCAGTCGAAAATGAAGAAGTAGAAGAGAGATAACAGCACCTTCCGAAGGCTTCCAAGTTTCAAATAAAATCCTCTCTCTCTCCGACCAGAGGTATCTTATTCGCTCTTTTTCTTGAACTTATATGCTCCTGTAAATTCCATTAATTTGCAAGCAAGTGGCTTGACTATCCATTATTCATAGATTTCACATTAGCTAGTTTTTTTTTGGTTTGGTAGCCAATGCAGATTGTTCAGTTCTTTTATTTTATTTATTTTTTTCGAAAAATTATTTCTAATTTGCTTGTGGATGATGGTTGATGTTGCCTCTTACTGTAATTCTATTTGGACATGGAAGAGAGGGAGAGGACAAAGAGATGATTCAGCTTCTGAACTTACTTCAAGGGTCTCTTTTCATACATAATTCAAGCTTCTATGATTATCGTCCAATCCACCCATTGATGTTGCTTCGACATAGATCATGCTCGTACAATGGAGGCCGTACGAAATTCCAGTGTTGTCGATGTCGATGCCTCCGATCTTCTTTCCAAGGTTTTATTTCTACTCTGTTGTGTTGAACCCTTTTTTTTTTTTTTCTTCCACTTTTCAGGGCGTAGTTAATAAGTTCGGGGACGGCAAAAATGCGTAAACGTTCGAGAACAATTCGGATTAAGTGTCACAAAAATACGGTAAAAGTTCGGCAGTAAAATATGAGAATGTCAAAGATTCAGAGGTGGTGGTGATGTTCGTGTATAATACATTTAAGTGGCAAAAGTTCGGTACTAAAAATTCGATACTTCATATATATATATTTGGCCAAACCAGTTTTAAATTCTTCTTCTTCTTCTTCTTCTATTGAGTGTGCATCAGAAGGTAGGAACCAACTTGGCTAGTGTGTGTGTCTCCCTAATCTTGTTGGTCAAGGGATTTGAACCCAAGTATGTTAGTTGTCCATTCAGACCTCACCAACTGGTATTTAGGGTTGATTGGAAGTGGTCTACTTAAATTCTTGACATAACAGGATGTTTTGATAGTTAGTATTCAGTAATATAATTGTTAGTCGCACAGAAAAATGGACAGTTGAGATGAGATAGATAAACAAATAAATAATGTTAACTGAAGGCTTACAGGCCTGACAAAAAATGGTAGCATAGCTAAGTCTTGCAAGTCAGTCGTTACTAGATTGGGTTTGCTATAGATACTAATTAAACCTGCCAATCTCACTTGATAAAGTATCAAGCTTGGAGAAGTTCCTGCAGTTCACAATGGTTGGTAGTAACAGTGTGAGACAAAATTAGTTAATGGATAAGAAGAAGAAGAAGAAGAGGGCAAGAGGCATTGTAGAAGAAGGGGAAGAAACAGAGTACACGAGTGACTAGATTCTAGAGTCTAGACAAGTCATATTGTCATAACTCGCAAGTGTATTTCCAAAATAGAAATACATATTTCTAGGAAAGATTAAAGAAAATCCATTTATTTCTTATTTCTCTTTGGAATGGTTTTCAACTTTTCATCTTCCCTTTTTTCCTTTTTTTTTTTTGCTTAAAAAATTGTATTTTTTTTTTGTATTTGTTTAATATGAGTTCTGTATTATACGTCTATCATATGTTGAACATGAATAATACGCGTATTATACTGAATTATTGAATTGGATATGCCAAATGCTAGTATTTTTTAATTATACGTACGTACGTGTATTATACGTGTATAATATGTGTATTTGCTAACTATGTTCCATGGTTATCTTGATTAAGTTTCTCTCAATTCTTCCTCTTTTCTTCTTCTCTCTCATTTTTTTTTAAAATTTTTCTTTTTTGTCTGCACCTGCAGGGAGTTGGGAGATGATAAGTGATACAGAGAAAGGCTCGGTTCAATATAAGGTACTTCAAGGCTTAGAGATTTCAGTTAATATGTGTGTGTGTATATATATATATATATATTATTACTATTATTATTTTTGTGATGTGGAACCCCCGACCTCACTTAGTGGGGACAGGGCACCCAACCCACAAGGAGCATATATCCATGGTTTCAAGGATCTGACCGATCCGGTCCGTACCGGGATCGGCCAGGACCGGTCCAGTCCCAAGCCACGATACAATAGTTGTATCGTGAGTCTTTGGATCGGACTGGTCCAACCGATAGTGGTATGGACCGGCCGGTACAACCGATCCAATGTTTTTTTCTATTATATTTTTTAATTTATAAAGTGAGCGGTCCAGACCGGTATCGATCTGGACCGGTCTGGTCGATCCAATTTTTTTTTTTTCCTTTTTAAACTGGGTGATTCATTTTTGTACTGGCTCCGGACCGGCCGGTATCTCCGGTCCGGATCGAGATTGGCCGGGACCGCTCCCGTCTCCGATCTCGATACTTTAAACCTTGCATATATCAGCCTATCAGGTGAACCTAGGGACTTGAACTTGGGACCTCCATTTCCTGAGCTGGAGAGCCTGCCAGTTGAGCTATCCCATGTGGGTTAATTTTTCAGTTAAATTTGAAATTGACCTGTGAACCTTATGTTGTGTTTTGGTCTCACGCATATCTTGAGCCAAAGTTTGGAATTTCCTTGATATGGATGTAGACAATTTGAGTACTTAATATTATTTTGCACAACTGGCTTGCGTACTGTTTCTGGATTTTCTGCTAGTAATGCTGTAATCAAATTTAATTAGCCCCAATACCTAGAATTTCATTTTGATTGTCTTTTGGGATTTCAATGTTATTTTAAATTCCAATCTGATATGGGTTTTTCATTCAGCCTGAAATTTGTGAAGGAAGAGAAATGGATTCCATTCCACATGTACAGACTCTAAGAAACTTTCCCAAGGAAGAGCTTTTGGGGAAAGTTGTCATGGTCAGGTTTGACTCTTCCATTCTACTTGGGGAAAGATTGGGTTCAAGGACTTCAGTCGAGCGTGCTATCTTCACCATTAAGTATGTATATCATGCTGGTGCGAAAGTGATTCTAGTCAGTAGCTGGGGAAGTCCCAAGTATTCAATGCCGCTCTCAGCTGAATCTGTGGCAGGTATGCAGTATCAAAAGTTCCTGCTGCCGATTATACACATTGGTAGTTCCTTCGAATTGAAGAGTCGCCTAGAAATGCTGTTATGCTTGCATTTTACATTGGATTAACCTTTAACAGCACTGTCGTTTATTTCAGCAAGTACATATCTTCCATTTTTTGCTTCTAATTTTATTTATTGTATCCTTGGGAAAATGAATAGAACATTGTAAAGCATCCAAATAAAATGATATTTCTAGATTCCACTTGAAGAATTTGTAACTGTTTTGCAGATTTGAAGGTTTTTGTTCATTATTTGATGCACTATGCTTTTCAGATTATCTGTCATCAATTCTCCAACTCAAAGTGGTACCATCATATTACATTTCTGGTCATCAAGATTTTAAGATGAAAGAGCTTGGGAGAGCAGACATTCTTCTTCTCGAGAATCTTTCCAAATTTAAGGAAGAACTAGCTAATTGCTCAGTCTTCACCGAAAAGTTATCATCAGGAGTTGATATCTTTGTTAATGATGCGTTTTCCCAGTCACATAAGATTCTTGCATCAACTGTTGGTGTTGCTCGGTTTTGCTATGCACGTGTCGCTGGTTTCTGTTTTGAGGAGGACCTATCTCATCTAAAGGAGGCCACACAGACCAGTAACCAACCCTATGTTGCACTTGTATGCATCCTACTTCCTCTTGTTTATTGTGCATAATATTTGGTGATGCGTTGGATCAATTGATTCTAGGAAATCACTCAGAAGTCAGAACTGCATAAACTAACTGTAGGGTTTCAGCTAACATGAATTTACCAATTCACTATGAGATGGGTTAGGAAAGTTAAGAGCATGCTTAAAGAAAGGACCATGGTTCAATTTGTCTGGGAGAGGCCTACGATTAAGTAAACCAGATAGTGCCTAAAAGCAGTATTTTTCAAGATGCCTGTTGTTAACATAAAAATACCTCTAAATTGAACCCACAGTTACTATTGTTAGTAGTTAATAAATGGTTGGGTTAGATTTGAAAATAACATAGGTGGAAGCTTGAGGCAGGGCCTTTATTATCCTCCTTTGTCCATGGAAAAATGAAAGCTGCTAACTCAGAGATTTTGTCATTGTGCTTCAATTGGCAAGTATTGTATTGGCATTTTTTCAGATCTTGGTATTGGTTTTGGATTTGCTGGTCGTATATTGGCTATTCAACTCGACGTAGAACAGCATGTTTCAATACACATTGTACTTTCCCAAGCTCAATGAAATGTATGAGAAAATCAGAAAAATGTAAGGGCAGTATTGCACTGAACTTTTGAGGAACAGAGGTTTGATGTCCCGGTTAACCGATGGAAGGAGAATTGAAGGCCGCCCACTTAATAGAACATTGCATCAGGTCATACACGCATACACAATCATTTTTTGTTAGCTCCTGTTCTCTCTCACTTACATGCACACACACCCACACAATCTTTTTTCTCTAAAAAAATGTAGATACTCATCCCTTGATTGAAGCCTTGATCATCATCACATTGTCTTTTTACTTTTCTTGGGGGTGGGTCCACGATCAAATGGCAAATACAAGTTGTGCTCATCCTATTTTTTATCTTGGACTTGCAAAATTCACTAAGTTGTCTTGTTGAGATGGTAAAATCTGTGCCATCATATACAATATCTGGGTTCGAACCCACCTTCACAACAGATCATGGATAGTTAGATATAATCACAAAACGACCAACACCTAAAAGAAAAAATTTCTTGCTTTCCCCTGCCTCTAAAAACCTAGCTTCCATGGTGATCGAAGAACTATTAATCATCATTTTCCGGCTATAAAGCAGTTGATTTTCTGTTTGTCCCCAAAAAATGATCTCCTACTGTTAAAGAGGGTTCGAATCTTCACTGATTGTAGTTACAAGCTGGTGTATGGTTCAACCTCTAAGAGTTCAGTTCTTGATCCAGACTTAGAAACCTGATGTGTGCCTGGCAGCATCCAGTAGACCCTACCTTTCATACTAAGTTTAAGCCCTAAAAATCGTTTGCTATGACAAAAAGGCTCTCCAAAATTTAGTGTCTTTCTGGTGCAAAACCTACAAATATTGGAAAATTCAATGGCTTCTGCACATGGCTGATCTAGCACATGGCTGATCTAGAGGGTTCCCTGTTAGGTGGACAGTCTTGATTGGTCACATCATTGATCCAAGTGGCAAAAAAAAAAAAAAAAAAGGAAAAGAATGCCATGTCTCACTAGGCAGCTAAATCATGTAAGGAGACCTGAATTCCTTTTACCATTTTTGTATTTGTTAATTACAATATTCAAGTACTGCTGCTATTAACACCTTTTTGAAAATTCTTGTTATTTTGATGCAGATTGGTGGGGGTAACCTATTTGACAAAGCAGCTGCCTTGCATTTTTTGGCTTCTATATGTGATGGGCTGGTTTTTGTTGGTATGATGGCATTTCAAATAATGCATGCTTTAGGTCTGCATGTTCCTTTGAATTTGGTGGAACATGGGGCAATGGAGGATTCTTTAAAGATTGTTCAACTTGCTCATCAAAGAAATATACCCCTTGTATTTCCAAAACATTTTTGTTGTGTGAATAGTCGTTCCCCAAAGCAGTTAGATATATTTCCTTCTCATTTGATCTCGGATGGTAAGCTTGCATCAATTGTGTTTGATACATGCCTTTTTGATTTTCTTTTAAGGGTTAAATATGTTTTTCTATATTTTTTGTTAAATAAATTAAGAAAAATTGATTCTTTTGTACAATAACCCAAGCTGGTTTATCTCAAATCAAATTTACAAGCTTGAAAACTTCAAATATATGTTGTGAATAGATGGTTTTCACCTCTGAAGTAACAATCACTGTACTTAGTTTCACCACTCTAAATTTTGAGTTTTTCCTTATCATTATCTCAGTGGTAGTTGTTTTGCTGAAGGTTGATATTGGGTAGACCTCAGAATGAGGGACAGCAAGGTGTAGTCCATGCCAAGAATCTTATCTATTTGATAATACGATAAAGTTTACAAGAAACTTTCTCCTTGTACATAACCAATCAAGCAAATATACTTGAATCACCATCAGCTGCATTCTCCATTTCTCTTAAGTGCAATTCCTTTGGTTGTTTCAATCGTTGGTGCATCTTTTAGCCTTTGCTGGATCACTCTCATCGGAGAACCCAAGAATGCTGGCCTGGATCCTTAGGAGAAGAGCCATCAAATTTCAATATAACAAGTTGTCACTAGTGAAGTGGCAAGAAGATGGGGGACGTGAAGAGGAGCCATCAGAAATGCTTTTGATTGGGAGATAGAGGAGGTTGTTGGTTTATTGGGTCACATTAATTCAGTCAAAATCAGCAGTGTGGAGGACAAGAGATCATGGCTATGGTCAGCCGACGGATTTTTTTCGGTGCGCTCTATGTACAATCGTTAGAGGATGATGTGGATTGGAAGGGTCCGTGGAAGCTGATTTGGTGTTCTGGTGTGCCTTCTAAGGTATCTTTCTTTTTGTCGACAGCAGTGGAAGACAAAATCCTCACAATTGACAACTTAAAGAGTAGAGGGTGGCATTTGGCTTCTAGGTGTTGCTTATGCAAGGAGGAGTCTGTGGCCCATATCTTTCTTCACTGTGAGTTTTCTAGTGGTTTGTGGGTTGCTTTTTACCTCAGGTTTAAGCTGTTTTGGGTTATGCAGAAAGGTTTAAAGGAGGCCCTTTTCGATTGGGTTGGAAGAGGAGGAAGGAGGGAAGGAGGAGGAGTGTTATCCTTTAGAACTTATGTCCGGCAACTATTCATTGGTCGGTTTGGACGGAGAGGAATTGCAGGATTTTTGAAGGGAAGGAAGCATCGGTTCAGAAGGTTGCTGATTCTGCCCTATCCCTAGCTTTCTTTTGGGCATCTATTCACAAGGAGTTTGAGGGGATGAAATTTGAGGAATTCAATATCCATTGGGGTCTTTTGTGGGATGTCTGAGATTTACAAACATTGAAGTCTTTTTCATTTCTTTTTCAGAATTGTATCTTTGTATAGCTTACATTACTATTAATAAAAATCACACATTTACCAATAAAAAAAAAGATGGGGGACGTGAAGGCAGTTGTCCTCCCTTCAGTCAGCTATCACTAGAAGTATCCTATGTGACATTGTCACTGAAACTTTGTCAATAACTTTATGAAAGCTCAAGTAATTGTTGAATTCTTATACTCCATTTCCAAATGTTCCATAAACGAGGGAAGATTTCTAGGCAATAAGGCTACCTTTCCAAATTCTCCCAAAACTCTCAACCCATTGATCGACCAGTTTCCATTGTTTGAGCGGAATACACCCACCCTGCAATTGATAAAATTCACAGTTCCACTATACTTGTAGCACAACATGCATGAACTAGGAGAGAGGGCTCTGTTCATTCTCCTGTGGCAATGTCTTTCAATGTATGTTCCTTTGGGATGGTAATGGGCAGAATAGAGATCATTTGGTCAAGTGGGAGGTAGTGTGTAGGGATAGGGAGTTTGGCGGGCTGACTTTGGGCAATATAGTCGATCGGAACTCTGCGCTCGTGGCTAAATGGCTTTGGCGGTTCAACAATGAGAAGGAAAATTTGTGGTGCAAGGTGATTGTTAGCGAGTATGAAATTCAAGCGAATGGGAGGGATTTTAATCTGAACGCGAGGATTTTTTCGGCTAGCCCTTGGTGGGCGGTGATTGCGCTTGCACCTTTGCTTTTCCCTTGGTCCGATTCTTGATTGGGGATGGGTCGGTGTTTTTCTGGTATGATCTATGGGTTGGGGAGGAGCCACTTTCCGTGCGCTTCCCCAGAATTTTCAGACTTGTCCAATTTCAATCTGCCATTGTTAGTGAGGTCCTCTCTTGGTAGGGGTCTGGGCTGGTGTGGAATCTTCCTTTTCGTAGGGCTGTTCGGGATGTCGAGCTTGGTGAGTTGGGATCCCTTTTCGAGTATTTGAGGGATGTTTTTGTGTGTCCGGAGTGGTCAGATCGGAGGATTTGGTCTCTTGATCCTCGGGGGGTGTTTTTGTCTCTCTTTTTTTAGTCATTTTCGTTCCAATAGAGTCGGTCCCCCTCTTCTTTTTTCGGCCTTTCAATTTGTTCTACTCCGACACCTCCTAGAGTTAGAGTTTTTGTGTGGTCTGTGTTGCTTTATCAGATTAACACTGCGGATATGATCCAGAGGAGGAGGAAGCATATGAATCTTTCATGGTTTCACCTCAAATGTGTTTGCTATGTTGGGCAGCATGGGAGACTATTAATCATCTTTTAATCTGCTGCCCGGTGGCATCTGAGATTTGGAGATTCGTTCTGCATATTATTGGGAGGATTTCGGTGTTGTTGGGAGGCATTTGTCAGTTGCTTTCTTAGTGGAGTTTTCTGGGGTTGGCAGAGAGGGGGCGCATCTTGTATAGCCTAGTTTTTCACGCTATCCTTTGGCACATTTGGAGGGAGCGTAACATGCGGATCTTTCAGGATATATCTTCGTCGACAGAGAGTGTCATTGAGGGGATTATGGTGGCAGTGGCTTCTTGGGCGTCAGTGAGACGTCAGCTTTCAGGTATCTCGGCTTCTGACATTCGGTGTGAGTGGGTCTTGATTTCTTTGAGTAGAGCTTCTGGGCTTCATGTTTGGGCTGGTCCCCACTGGAGGGTGGGTGGGCAAAGCTGAACTTTGCTGGCTTTTCCCTTGGAATCCCTGGTCCCTCTGGCATTGGTGGTGTTTTTAGAGATAGTAGGAGTGATGAATTATTTGCCTTTTCAGGTCTTGGTGGTGATTTTGATGTGGTGATGACAGGTTTGGTGGCTCTACTGTTTGGTTTGAGCCTTTGAGGTATTCTAGAGCATAGAGCTTTCAGGAGTTGATTATGGAGGACTCTTCCGACTCTATTATTGCGTGGATGTAGAGTGTTGAGCAGTGTGAGTGGAGGTTTGTTCACCTGGTGCGCTTGATTTCGTCTTTGAGAAGGGGGTGGAACATCTCATTCCATCTTGTTCCTCGTAGGGCTAATCATTTAATTGAGACGTTGGGTAGGAGGGGCAGGGAGAGGATTGGAATGTCTGAGGGGACTTCGGTATTTGACATGGTGTAGGCTTAGTTGAGATGGGGCGTTGGCGGACTGCATTTTGGGTGAAGTGTGGGTGTTTTCTTTTGGGTGGGCTTGTGTTATGAGTGATATGTATTGTTGTAGTCCTTGGTCTTCTGTCTTTCTGGGTAGTTTCAAAGGCCATGAAGAATGTATTTTCTTTCTCCCCCGTTTTATATACATTTCATCATTTATCAAAAAAAAAAAAAAACATGTGTGGCATACAATAAGTTTTGCCTTCTTAAGTGTCACTGACCATGCAATAACTTCTAATTTCTGGAGGTGCTATTGCTTTCCTAATACATGAAACCAATGTGGAGAAGAAGAGCTAAAATAACTCGTAATGATTAATGAAGGAGAGGAACACATAGAATTTTAGGTGACCAAACTGTCGTATCTTCAACATGAAAGAAACAGAAACAACTTTGAGACTTTCAACAAATGAATCTGAAACCTCATGTCCAATGACTCCAAACTCTCAATGAAATCTTCCAAGAGAATCCAGGAGGATGAATTACAAAATAGATACAATGATTTTTAGGCTTTACCTGATGGACTGTACATGTATGGATGCCTATCATCACTGCCACTATTTCCTCCATGATATTATAAACCATGTCAACATATATTCAGATTTGTACATGCAGGTATATGTATCTTAAAGTTGTGAACTATCGTTGTTGATTGCTAGGAACATTTTTTTCTTATCAAGATTTTTTTAGTGATTCAAAAAAAGAAGATTTTGTAAGTGATTAAAGGAGCGAAGCTTTATGTAGACGAAAGGTTTACAAGATCTAATACTGAAAGACCAACACAATACACGTTATAAAAGCAAAAGACTGGCAACTGTTGAACCAAAGACTCAAAGTTGACCCCCTAAAAACCCAATAGAGCAGAAGACTAATGAAACAAGCAATAGAGGGGATGTCCTTTGGTCTTGGGATCGATTCCCACTTTCACCGTGTGGGTGTGTGAGTTATTTAATTCTTTCATGAAAGCCTTCGGGCATTCAAAAAGGAAAAAAAGTAATCACCATTTTTTTTAAAAAAAAATTTCTTCTAAATCCTGCACTATGTCTTTCTCCAGCTCACAAATGGGCATAACCTCCCCAAAACAGCAAGCTTTTTGCTTCTAAACACCAGTCTCCAACCTGGAAACAAATTAATTGAAGATAATTTCAAATCCATGGATGTAGAGTCCTTTTTCATCTAATATATCTTTGGTTCTAGATTATTGTGTAAACTCTTTCTCCTACTACTGTACTAATATGTAGACGATAATAATAATTAATTATTGATTATTTTCTTTTCTAAAATTCCTGATCTTTTAGGTTGGGTGCCTGTTGATCTTGGGCCAGATTCCCTGAATGAGATTTCCTCTATACTTTCAAAATGCAAGGTAGGCAGTAAAAAATTTACTGATTACTCTTAGTTGAAATCCTTACATTGTAGTCAACATTCTAAAGATGGTTTTATACCAATGGTATATAGAGAAAAGGTTTCTTGTTATTTATTTATTTACTAAGATAACTGATTGTTATGAACAACTGATTGATTGCTCTTGTCTGTTTCATCACAGTAATTACTAATGGTTCACAGATATTTTGGTGAGTGGTTCACATGAGATTAGTTGATAGAGAAAGTAATCTATTGGTGCATAGATAAATTTTAGATTGTAGTCCAACCGTTTACCGCCAATCTGCCAAGGTGGGCACTGTGAGTTTGAGCCATTTTGATCTACATACAGTATTCTATAGTGCCCTTGATATAATTATTGAAACTTGTGCAGTTCACAGGAAAATAAGTTCAATAATATCTACTGATATATTCTATGATTTAATTCTTATCATGTAAGAAATTGTTCCAATGCCTTGAAATTGAAAACAACAGAGAGTGAACTTTTTTTTTTTCATTTGGAAGAAACATGCAGGATGCAGCCTGTACTCATATTTAAAAAGAAAACGATTTTTAAAAATAAAGAAGGTAATACTAAAATAAAATGGGAGACACAGAAAGGAAAGTGAATTAATTAAGCACCTAGAAAAGTCAAAGTTAAAAACCATAATGAAAAAAATGAGTGCAAAAAGATTTATTTGCTGTAATTTATTTTTAATTTTTATTTTTTGGTCTGCTATCAAACACAAATGCTTGAGAAAAGTAGGGTCATATTATTAAGGTAGATCCACCTTGTTGATGTAGTTTAACCATTGACCAATGCAAAAAATTAAATAGCAACATTTTGAGTTTATATATTGGTGGTTCCTAATCTCTTCTTATGCCTTATGGGGTGAAGCCTGGGGTTGGTGAGCCTTTCCTTGTAGAGTAGGAGCCAGCAGCTCTTTACAGATCTGTATCTCTTATGCATATTAAAGTTCACTTTACATTCTTGGAATTAGAAATTATCACAAATTGCAAGGATCCTTTGGAAAAAAGGAAGCAGCCAAATATTTCCTAAACCGGAAGGTACCTTTTTAGAAAATTACAATGGTGGCAGTCATTACAGAGGCAATCACTTATGCTATTGATAAAAAAAAAATGCAGTCACATATGCACGTTAAAGTTCACTTTGTATCCTTGGAATTAGAAATTATCACAAATTGCAAGGATCCTTTGGAAAAAAGGGAGCAGCCGAATATTTCCGAAAGATACCTTGGTACTTGGTAGAAAATACAATGGTGGCAGTCATTACAGAGGCAATGACTTGTACTTTGAATGAGTAAATATAATTGGCTTTAATTGGTTGTAGAACATGGAAATCCTGTCATTATCATCAATACCAGCTAGTGAAGATTTTCCAGAAGCCATCTTTTTATCATGTTGATTTTAATAAGAATCAAAGTTGTTGAAGGCCTTTCATTTGTGTGCCATTTTAAATCAATGGAAGGTGAATACCTTGAATTAAGGTAACAAGTTAGTGCCTATCTTCTATGTGGTGGTGTTTACATTCTAAAATTGTAATCAATTAGGGTGAATTCCAGTTCACAATTTTGATGAGTGTTTCTTCCACACAGCTCCCCAATCTGATGGCCCAATGTTTCAACTTTCTATATAACAGTGGATTAGTGCTATTTTACATCTAAATCTCATTTGTTGCACATTCTTGCAATCTAAACTGTGGTAAAATACTACTGCATGATATTAACTCAGCAGGCTCACAGAAAGTGGGTATATGGTTTATATTAATACTTGTACTTTACTGCTCTTTGATTGTAATTGGGGTTTGTATTGGGATTCTCTGTCTTAGAGAAATGTTTTATTGCTGGGGGATTGATGTATACACACACACGCACACTATGTACAGTAATTACCATTAATACATATATATATATATATAATAGATACTTTTACCGATCGAAAAAAGAATACTTGTACTAATTCTTTTGACCATCTTTTTCTTCTTTGATACAGGCATGTTCTTTAAACTCTGCATATATTTATCTTACTTTTCTTTTGTCAGTGTCATGCTGATACCTGAAACAACTCTTGGTGCATTGCAGAAAATTACTTGGATTGGTCCAGTGAAATTTAGGTTCTCAAGTCAGGATATGGATGGACCATCTAAGTTGGCGATAATACTTGACAAACTAAGTCGAAGTGATTGTGATATAACCGTTGTTGGGAATGCGGCATGCAAAGCTGTAATGGAGATATCAAATTCTGTTCCAATTTGTAAAATGGTCTATAATTCCTCAGTTGTATGGGAGTTTCTTAAAGGAAGAAAGATTCCAGGGCTCATGTCCCTTGACAGGGTATGTTAAGTGTATCTCTAATCACTTCCTACAGCTGCAACATAATTTTTTTCAGAGGAATACTCACAAAGATCGACAAAGGGATGAAGCCATCTTTCTACTTCTACTATACACATAGCATGCATCTAGGGGTTTGAGACCCAGCATTTGGTGGATCTCACTGAGTAGATTTTCCAGGACAAAATCCTGTTTCAGTGAATGATCTTAGTAATCTGATCTCTCTTTAAACGGTTTGAAAAGTTTCCTAATCAGGAAAATAAGTCCATATCAGATGGTTAAGCATCAAGTTCAAATCAAATTATAGTCATAAGGTTTCCTTATAGGAATCAACCAGATGGTGGCTTCCATTAGCCATGGGTGTCTGGCAAATGATGGCAGAGACAGATGGGAGGCTTCTTCCCCTCATCTCTTTATGTGAGTATTCCTCTTAGTAAGTTGTACCTTTTAAATGTGGAATTGTCTTACATGTTACTCTTGCATGGAAATTATCTTGTTTGGGTGTAGATATTGGATAGATGCTCTTAAAATTGTCGGGATCTATGCAAGTATTAAAAAAAAGACATTTTCTTTTTAGTCTATAAATAGTTCAGTGCCTGGAAGTTTGGAATATGCCAGTTTACAATACAGGAAATCCACAGTGCCAGAAGACCTTAATTTCGGGTGTTTCTCTTAAGAATAGTGTATGTAGTCAGTCATTTCTTGTTATAAAGATTAGCAATGTAATTGATTATTTATCTTTAATTTCTCCCTTAATGACACTAGTATCAGGAAATGGCGTTACTTTCACACTTTTCGCTGTTTGCTGTATACACTGATGGAGTGAGTATCTGAATCAAAAAATTGAAAAATTTGATCTATGTCCAGGAAAAAGTCTTTTGTTTTGGTTCGACCCGTAGTCACATATGAAATAGCAGATAGTCCTGTTGGTATCTAGGATATCATCTTATTAGTAGAACCGAATCCTGGCTTCCACCCTCAGGGATTTCAAAGAGATCGATGCGTATTGGAAGGGAATATTTTGTGTAATTTGAATGTGTTGATTTTTATGGTTGTTCTCATAGGGTCTTTTCTTTATAGTTGACAGAAAAAAGCTGCCTTCTGGGGCCATTTAACTTTTTTATCTCTATGCTTTCGTTAATGAAGTTACTTTTCAAAATAAGAAAAAAATTTCAACCACTTTTTATCGTATCTGTATATACTGATGTATCACTATTCACTGGATCATAATTGATGATACAGGGCAATGTTAAATGAAAGTTATGAGAGAGGGAGTGATTTCATGCTTTAAACAGAACCTCTTTGTTTGTATGCACTTTGTTTGGCCACTGTACATCCATGGACCATGGGAATCATAATTGTGATGAGCGCCGTGAAGTTATTGCATTTCATTAGGCATCTAACATAGGGGAACATGAGACTTTGGAGTTTTCAAGAAAGAAATATCAATATATATATATATATTGATCAGTAAAAGAAAGAAATACCAATATTGCACATGCCTACTTTAATGTTATGCGTGTTACTGGATGTAGTGTAATATCTATTGAGTTAATCTTTTTTCCAAAATCAGATAGGTCATCTCTATTAAGGTGTTGAATTCCAAAACTTTGGATAGATTTGTTGGTGATAATTTTCAATTGCACTTTCATAAATTCAGTTGGCACTAAATAACATATCCATTTTCTTTGTGCAGGCATACCCTTTTGAGATTAATTGGGATTCAATCTTTTGCGATCCAGCTCAACCTTTATTTGTGGATATTGGAAGCGGTATTTATTTCCTGTTACATGCTTTAGTTTCTTTATAGTTGATAGTTACTTTTAGATGATTATGGAAATAAAATATTTATAGAGGAGAACTTAATTAGAAGTAAAGCTAGAGATGAAGCATATGATGTGTTAGTTTGTGCATGTATCTATTTTACGTATGCAAGATATGAGCTTAAACTGAGGTAAAGAAAAGGAAAAGATAAGGCTTAGTTTCTGTTGGAGAATGTATCATCTACTTATAATTCTTTAACAAATAGAGAAGTGATGATTCACAGGAATCTAATAATTTAGACAACATAGAAAGTATGTCATTGTAAAGTCTGCCCAAGTTTCTTGAAAGCTGAAACTTGTTAAGGTTACCTATATGCTCACAATTACTTTCTCGTTTTGTTTTTCTAATGGGCAACAACATTTCACTATAAAACAGCATGTCCAAGAGACGAAGGATGAGAATGTATCTTATAATTCTTTAACAAATAGAGAATTGATGATTCACAGAAATCAAATAATTTAGAAAACATATAAATTATGTCATTATAAAGTCTGTCCAAGTCTCTTGAGAGTTGAAACTTGTGAAGGTTACCTAAAAGCTCACAATTACTTTCTTGTTTTGTTTTTTCTAATGGGCAACAACATTTCACTATAAAACAGCATGTCCAAGAGACGACGGATGAGAATATCTCCCTTGCCAGATTACAAGTTACAAAGCCTCACCCCTGTAATAGGAATTAAAAATGAATTTCCCACCTATACATGAAGTCATCTCTATGAACACCTCTGGATATACTAATAGAAAGTGTCCATTCTACTAAAGACTACCCCATTTTCGGACAGCAAGACTGAACTAACTTCTCTCTTTATTATTCTACCTTCTTGTTTTGTTGCCAAGTCGTTGTTCATAGAAGGTGTCCCAAGAAAAAAGCTTCGTTTCTTGTCACTGATAAAAGAGTGATGCTGGACAACACAAATCTTGTGATTTGGGCTATTCAGGTCTTCTTGACGCTTGCATCTCTGGGCTAGCAATGGAGAAAGAGAAGATGTAAAGAAGGGAGAAGAGAGATAAATCTAAGAATCTCACTGCCAGTACCTTGAATCAGTTTGGAGTTTTATGAATCTGGTCGAGGGTTGGTACTAGAGTCTTACCACCACCCTGGGAGAGAGGATTCATGTCTCAAAACACAATAACTGCAGATTTTATTTTATTTTGTTTTTCGTTTATTTTCCAGAAAAGGCATTTCATGGTTTTGTATGGAGAATAAGCTTTACTACTTCTACCTGGACTAGAAAAGAAACTCAACTAAAAGAAATTGCGATTATTTATAGAAGGAAATAAAGTAACTAATCCTAAATAAACATGACTTCAAAAACTTAACCCCGCAAAATTGGATTGCTAGTTGACTCATGGTTTATCTTGGATATGATACCTGTGGGTAAACCAACCAAATGGTTATATAACCCGCCTTGAATTCTACCAATTGGGTATAGTGAATTCACATTGTCTGTTAGCCTTTAGGTCACCCATATATGAAGTGAGCTTGTGGGCCATATAGATTGGGCCTAAGCCTGTGAAGTAGTGGGCTGGACTGACTATTCCATTCTGCAGAAAAAAGGAAGACATACATGAAGCTGTTGCCTGGTCTGACTTTTGATGTCATGCCAACCAAATCTTGTATCATTAAGATAAGTTTGATAGAGAGGAAACTAGTGATTTGCTTTCTGGGTAATGTGTTCCCCAGGATAATTTGTGTGGTTGTGGGACCTGTGGTTGATGCATTTGGGCTTTATTGCTTCATTTGGTGTTCACTAAATCAATTACAGTATGACTCATGAGGCTGGGGAGAAATTAAGGAGGTCCTTCTTGGTACCAAATATTCTACAAGTATATACCTTTTGATTATTTGCTATAATTCAATTGAAAAACATGAGCTTATCTCCATGACATTTTTAAAATTTTTGGGGGGTGATTTGATGTTCTCCATTCTGCCAAAAGGAGTAGAAGAAATAATTGAAATTGTTCAGTTTTTCAATGTTATGGGGAAGTCAACTAAATTTTGTTCCATTGGCTAAGAAAAATGAGTGTTACAAGATTTCTGTCAGAACTTGATTCCTGTTGGAGTTTATTTCGACTGTTTGTGGGTCTTCTCCTTTTCTGTTTTTGCAGAACTATTTTCATCAATAATCATCAATGCCTTTTCCCAACTTATTGGGTTGATAGAACGAACCCTGTTTTGCCATTCAAGCCTGTGAAAAGTGTTTTTCAGTTAAATTCTAGATTTTGAAATTCTTCCTTGCCAAGACCACTCTTGTTCTATTAGTCCTTCCCCTCAACCTCTTAGCTCCTTCTACTCACATTTTTTCACTGGTCACTGCTGTTGTCAACACCATTTCAACCATTTCCTCCTGTTGCTATCCGTCTTAGGGGTTACTCTTACATTCTCTCGAATGCGTACGTTTCTAATCCTATCATTCCTTGTCTTTCCACTCATCCATGATCAAATCCTTATCTTCGGCTATACTTATCCTTTGACCATGCTGCTATTTAAGGGGCGAACATGTCGTAAATGACAGATTGAAGGATATAGGCAGAGGCTTGCCCACAAAACTACCCGTGGCTAGACAATTTTCTAGATATACAGAGATATAGAAATATACAAATCATGAGAAGAAACATTGCCAACTCCTTAGAAACTGATCAGGAGAGATACCAAAGAAGTCTTAACTAAGAACTGAAGATATAATAATATACATACTCAAAATCCAATGCCTCCAAGCTACCTTGTTATAAAATTCTGCCATTTCATTTAGTTTTTGTCTCCTCAAATGGTCCATAAAATGTCAAAATGGCAGAGAATCCATATCATTCTAGCCTTCTGCCAAGCCATAGTAAACCATTTTTCTATATAACCACTTCTCAAGCTGCCCTAATGAATTTGTTGCTTTTTCTTTGACCAACATTTTTGACATGAAGCAACCAGGTCTTATAGCCTATAACATTATCCTTTTAGTTTGAGTGGAATCTGTCGGTCACTTAAAACTCCAGAATCACATCTCCACTTTAGCTACCCTGCTCTAATTCTTCAAGAAATATCTTCTCGATCTTTACTCATGAATAAATGTTTTGAAGGTATTGGAAATGATCATTTTAAAGGATGACCTGATTGTTTATCCTTACTATGCCTATCCCTATTGGTTATTTTTACCAAAGTTGCTTTCCACATGTTTATTAATGGTTCTATTTATCTTGAAAAATTTAGATGGCATCCCTCGAAGGCTCTAGTTTCAGATTTACCCCATTTCTAATTTGATCGCCAAATCCCTGCCACTTGCAAATTTCATATACCAAGGATCCTCTTCTTGAATAAGGTTTGAAATTTATAAATGACCAACACAAAGCTTTGGGCTTAATGATGACCCTTGGTTTAAGCCTATTGCTATTGAAAACTCATTAATGTCACCCCCAAATATCATCTCACTAGTTACTAACTGTGTGTACTTGTCCTTAATAGAACCAAGGCATAAAAAAACAGAAAAGTGGTAAAAAAATGTGTTTTTGGCTGTCAAACTTTAGAGGGATGTAATTGAGGCCTTAATACATTTGAAAAAAATAAAAAATGGCACAAACAATGTGTATATGATCAATGACATACTTAGGTATACTACTGGCATGTGAAACATAGAGATATCATTCATACTGCATCAATTAAAGCTTAGATATGACAAATAGGTGCATGAAACACAATAGAAGACTGAAATGTCATAACACTTAGATAAAATAAGCAAATATAGATGAGGAGATTAGGGCACGACTTCAAAAAGTTTGAAATCTTCAACCCAAGATGGCAACAAAGCTAATCTTAGTGTTGAATGTGAAAGAAATGTGCAAAAATCAGCGATGAGGGCAGGAAAGAGTGGAAAAAATGGGGTGAGAATGATTTTCCCCAAATCTGGCTTGACATGTCGTCAGTATGGACGATATGTCCTTTGTTTATCTTTACAGCCGCTTGTGCAAGACTGCATGTACGACATTTTTTCCTTCATTTCTTGACATACCGGCGACATGTCACGACCTTCTACTGACATGGGGGAGAAAGTCCATAAAGCGACTTCCCCCATCGACCTGTCGCGACATTTAGAACACTGGATATAACTAATGTATTTGTCAAAGTTTTAAAGCTCGGACAAGCCATTGACCCAATGAGGGAAACTTGCTATTGACTGGTAATCTTTCAACAGCTCGAATATGGTATAAATCTACTATGATTTGAGTTCTAACCGATTTTCCATCTCCTTCATTTTTAATTGGCCAATCCGATGGATTCTTCAGTTGTATTAACTGAATTCAAAATCCATTGGATCTTCAGGCCTCTTAACAGAATTTGAATTCAAATTCTAATTGGAAAAATCAATTTTTATTTGAAAACTGTATTGTGTAATATAACCCAATTGTTGAACCATTCAGATACCATACTGGTCCAATACACTTGCAAGAAAAGAAAAAGGGAATAAGCATTAATTAATTTAAAGACTTGAGGGATTTTGTCGGCGGGGTGTTTTCATATCCCCACATCATTTGGGAGGAGAGAACCCCTCAGCTTCTAATAACTGGATTAGACACATGCTTTTCTAAAACTTATACAGTAAAAATGTTTTTGGACCTGTTAAATCCTTATTTGATCCAATCAATGTATATATATATATATATATTTGTATTCACAACTTTTGAATCAAATATGGATCAAGATCTGACCCACTGACAACCCTACCGATGGCTTAGTCTAGGTGACTCAATATAATACAAAATTTACATAAATATAAAAATATCTCAAAATTTCCTAAATCTTGCTCATTTTCTAAAACTCTCCAATATCATAAATTCTTTAACATCCCATTTGTATAACTTCATCTAAATTTAAATTTATTATTAATCTATTC
>JAUPMG010000001.1:19212490-19222533 GCA_031762675.1 Pachysandra terminalis
GTTGGCCCTTGTACCGTGAGAGATCTACTTTATCAGTGGGACTTTCACGCTCTTGGAAGTCGGGAGAAGATCATGTAAAGCGCTCTATTTTATGCGGTGTTATGGGGGATTTGGAATGAACGAAATAGGATGCTTTTCGAAGGTAAAAGTAAGAGGATGGGGGAAATCATTGATTCTATTATGGTTCTGACGGTCTCGTGGGTGTGCATTCGTCCAGAGTTTAGAGATAAATCGTGGAATGACATGTTGAGTAGCTGGGATACTGTGGCTTCCTTGTAGCTAGTCAGGATTGTTATCCTTATGTTTTCTGTTTACTGTAACCTGTTTTTTTTTTTTTTTTTCTGTATTTCCTCTTTTCTGTTTTTTGTATTTTCTTTTCTCTGCTATTTCTAATAAATTCGTTATTGATCCAAAAAAAAAAAAAGAGTGCCAAGATTGTGATGTGGTGTCTAGTGACTTGGCAATGAGTAGGGTTCATCGTGCTGTCATGACCTGCAACAAAGTTTACCGTTGTAATTGACAGTTTTGTATCTTGCATCTTACGCCTCTCATCTTTGTTATTTCTTAATAAATTTGTTAGTATTGACATTTAAAAAAGCAAGGGTATTTCATTTGGAGGGCGGTCTTCTTGTAATCTTTGTTCAGTGTTTCGTTTTGGACGTTTTTGAATTCTAATCTTCTTTTGTTATCGTCTGAGATTTCTTCCTTACTTCTCCTTTGTACTCATTTTCCTTTTTAATAAAGCTACTTGAGTTAAAGATGGATTAAAAAAAAAACAAAGGAAATGAAGTAATGTTAGCAATTTATACGGATTTGTTTTTCTTTCATAAACTATAAGTAGGTTTTTCTCCAGATTTAAGCAGGTCGTAGAAGAATGCATTGTGGGTTTGATGTTTATATGTCTAATAGTCTTGGGGTCAACTTTCACATCAGTATGTGTTTTGAAATGGAAAGGAGATTTTCCTGTAATCTATGTTTTGGCCTTGGTTTTAGGCCTTGTCTGATTATGCATATTGGGTTGCTTGTCCACCCATGCCAAATACCCCTGGCTGGTTCTCCAGGTAATGCCAGGAGCAGGTTTGGTGAATCATGGGTTTGGAGGGGATTCGATTCTATCAATGGTTTCATTTCAGAATCACGCGTAACATAGGGGCCTACGGTAATGTAAACGCGGTCAAAATATGACACCCAAAGGGTCTACAATGGATGTGACAATGTCAGTGGCTAGTTTTACTGGGCTCCTTCATTTAACATCCAAAGCTCTTAAATATTGGTGGAGCTGACAAATGGTTCGGGCGGCTGGTGCATGGAAAATGAAAGAGCCAGTATAGCCGACCCAAACCCTCCTAATAGTATCAAGGTCAGGTTGGCGGGTTCGTATTAAACCTGTCAACCGGCCAACCAATATGTGGGTGGGTTTGGGGTTGACCTAATGGTATTAAGTGCCCTTTGTCACTCCATCCCAAAGTCGTTTAAGACTGGGTGGGTTGGTAATCAAATCAGAAATAGTCAGCTCTAAATGTTAGGCAAACGACAAATGTATGGTATTGTTTATCAATAAAGAAAATTCTGAGCCAGTCAACTGTTTTTATCGTTAAAATTTTGATGTTCTCTTTATTTTGTATTTTGCAGGTTAGACATTATTACTATCGTCTTGTATGACGTATGAACAAGCTTCTGGGACCAGGATTAAGTCTAGATGCAAAAAATTCAAAGGATACAAATGCTTCAATGGTATAATAAAGTTTTTTATCCTTTCCCCTTTAAATCTGTTGATTTTGTACATAAAAAGCTAAATTTTCTTTTTGTTTCTTGGTACTCCAGATATCATTTTGGTACATCCTGTATATGTTGGATTACTTTTTCTTATTTTTAATGAGTCAAAAGCAATTACAAAAATGTAGACCTTACTGTTGTGACTCAAGTTGGGGGTGATGTCAAGTGAATGCAGCTCTACGTAGGAGGAACTGAACCTTCGAAGCATTATTCAACCTATCCTAAGGATTAAAAAGGTGTTCTATCCAAGCTCATAGGAAGATGTTATATATTTAATCCCTACTCTACTCAGGATGAGTTGGATTCTAGAACTGGGGTTGGATTCATAAAGAGCAAAGATTAGGGGGTTCCAAGCATTGAATGCTTGGGTTGAGTGATGTCAGGTGAATGCAGCTCTACCTAGGAGGAGCTGAACCTTCGAAGCATTATTCAACCCATCCTAAGGATTAAAAAGGTGTTTTATCCATGCTCATAGGAAGATGTTATATATTTAACCCCTACTCTACTCAGGGTGAGTTGGATTCTAGAAATGGGGTTGGATTCATAAAGAGTGAAGATTAGGGGTGTTCCAAGCATTGAATTTACGCCAGTTTCCACCCAAATCAAGGATGATTCTAGAAGACGAAACACTCTTATTCGTTAATATATCCTTACAAATATATACAAGCATGCATACGTGCTGCACATGTATCTGTGTCGGAGACTAAATGGAAGAAAGAAATTTCATCTTTCTGATTCCAAACATTTAAGGAATTAATAATAGTAATAACACAGAGTGAGGCTTGAGTTGCCAGAGTGCCTCAACATGATTCCAGCCCGACTTTAAGAATGCTTGTCTTTTGACTCATTCCCAACCCAAATCGCTATCTAGAATTACGTTAGAGTTGACTTGGCTGTGAAATTCGTGTTGTTTACTTGGGTTTGGATCGAGTTCAGTCTAGTTGCAACATTCTAATATGCATTTTGATTCCTTCCATGTAGGTTGAATGGGAATGGTACATTGTTTAATCAACTTGTATGGATTACCCTTATCTTTAAATGAATTGGCCAAATTCAGTACTATGATATGAGGCACAATCTTAACAAAGCTTCATCCTGTAATTGTGATGTATGTCAGCAAATTGAAAGTCTTCCTCCTTTTCCAAATTTAGGTACTCTTGATCACTCTTCTATAGATTGAAATGAGTTGAAGAATCATATAATATACAAGTTTTATGTTTAAAAAAATACCAATTCCATGGCCAACTAATCAAAAGTACAATAGACCAAAAGCGTTCTCAACTGTCTTTTTATTTTAGGAAGAGCCTTGCTTGATAGTGATTTATATGTGATACTATGAAGCTCTTAAAGGAGTATGCAAGTTGACTCTAATTGAGGAGACCCTTATATGTCATCTCATCAAATGTAGCCTTTGCTGCTTTTGGTTTATGTCTTTATGCATAAGCACGACTATGATATATGCCGGCCTCGATATTAGGAGTTTGCATTTTTTTTTTGATAAGCAACGAAAGTGTATTAAAAAACAAGTAGTCAAAGTACAATCTAGGCTGTCTGAGATGGACATCCAAAGCGCACTACAGATACATTCGAAACAGAAGAAACATAAGAACAAATGAACACATAACTTCTAAGATAGAACTAAACCAGGCCTAAGCACACAACTATATCCTTCACCTCCCTCATAACTTATCCTCCCTAGGGATCCTAGAAAAAAATAACTCTCTCCTAGCATCTTCCTTTGCTAGGAAATCCACCACCGTATTCTACTGTGGGACGTGTTGAGAAAGCTGTGACCCTTCCCTCCACTAGATTTCTCACCTGCCTTAGGTAGTGCCAAAATCTCCAAGGCCACTCTTGTGCATCCGACATCTTAACCGTCGAGTCTCCTTCTACCTGCATCTCCCCAACCCCCAGCCTCCTTGCTTCTTTCAGTCCTGTGAGCTCTGTTGTTAAACTCTTACAATTCATTATATGAATCTTAGTATTCGATTTGACCCTAGATTGATTCAAATCAGTGAAGAAATCGGTTTATGTTTGAATCTTACAATCTGTACATTGAATCTTATGATTTAATTGTACGATTCCTACGATTCAACTCTACAACACCAAGGAAAAATGACCTCTTCTTTTTTATTGAACAATTTTCCTCTTTCTCATATGATCCTTGTTTATATAGAATATAGTACTCTAAAATAATTAATATACATAAAGAATTATTGTTTATATATTTTAAACAATAAAAAGCGCTTTCCTAAGAGAAATCCCAAAACCTAAACCCAAACCCTACTATTAAAATTATTATGAATCTTACGATTTACGATTCGATTCTAACTGGCCCCTAACTATTTTCGATTCAATTCACGATTTGACAACCTTGCCTGTGAGTAATGCCACTAGTTCTCCCCTTGTAGGGCACCCCTCCCCAATCAGACCTGAAAAAGCATGTATAATCTGGCTATCGTCATCTCTGAATACACCTCCTTCGTAGGAGTTTGCATTATTTGCAGAAAGTAAGCAATGGGCAATATATCTAGTCAAAGACTAAATTCTGGCCTTTCATGGTCAATGGTTCTTTATTTTTTAGTAATCACCATCATTGAAGGACTTTGAAGACAAAATTTTGACTCAAGATACTGAAAAACAATGGGATTGCTTTTTCATTGGCCCTTCCATCCATACAGGATTTGTAATTATCTAAAATTAAAAAGAGATAGAGGGAGGGAGGGGCATTTTTTTATTATTTTTTTTTTAAGGAACGTGATTTATTTTTATTTTTATTAGTTGCATACATCATTTTATATGCGAATAGTCTCATTTAATTTTCTTCTGTATGAGAAGCTTTGACTAGTGGAAAGTGATATTCATTTCTTTTTGACAATTGTGTTGCAGGTGGTCTTTACTGGAAAAATATAGCTGCAAAGCTTCAAAGCTTTATCTGAAGCCACGAAGGTTTAAGATATTCATAGAGGCTTTGGTAACTTCAGAATATTTTTGTTGCTTCCCTTTATGCTTTCCTGTATTCAAATTTGAGCTCCTTTTGCATGTGCTGTAGTAATTTATTTGCCTTGCCATGAAGGAGCACCAACTCTTGAAGGATCGGAGAAAGAATTTAAGGAAACGACCTACTCAGGAGGATAGTTGTTTATCTACATCTCCAACAACTGTTCAAAATGACAGTAAAGTATCAGGACCTGAAGAGTTCTCAATTAAAGTGGTCATTGTTGATGGTCAAACCATTCAAAAAGTAGGATCTAGAAAAAGATCTTTATTGAAGGCAATGCAAATATAGGCATTACTCGCAACAACAACAAAAGTGACTCATCTCCTATGAAAACTGCCAGACAACGACGAAAACCAGGTGAGTTTGCAGGGTTTTCCCTATATTTAGCTACAACGAGAAGGTGGAATACATTGTGTATGTGGTATCTGCTATTGAACATTAATTATTTTGTAATGGTATTTGCAGCGTTAACAAGTATACCATTGCTAAGTTGCTGCAGTGGCTTGACTACTAGTACTTCTTTTCTTATTTGGTAGCATTGACTGAATGTGATGTTTTGTGGCAGTCAAGACTCAGGGATTTTGATGTTTACTTTGTTTGTTCCATTTATTGCCTCATAAAATTAGTATAGACGTATGATTGATTGGATCTGTAGTTCAATAGGAATTTAATATGAGTAGTAAAGCTTAAGAACTAGACTTGTCCAATTATGAATATTTTCCCTTGACTTCCACTAAGTTTAGTCAGCACTCCTCTGAATATTTGCTGCTGCTTATGACTAATGTAGCCTATGATTGAATCTGTAGGCTTTTTAATCTAAGATACAAATGATAACATCTAGAGGAGTGGTGTGTTTCCTATGGGGTAGTGTGGTTAACCATTGCTTCTTGTTGTAGTGATGGCAAAACATCTGCTATAGGTTGATGCGATGTGAATGTTGTTATTTCTCCTAAACATTGAATTGTTATCTCTCCTAAACATTGAATCCTGGGGCTTCAGATTTAATTTTAGGAGACGTTTGATTGAAAATTCTAAAGCTTCACCTCGTTAACATAGTGTCATTTATATGATGTTGAAAAGTTTCTATTCTACCTCTGCATTTCCCTTTTGTTCCTTCAATCCATGCACTTTTTCCTATGTTCATTGTGCCCAGCATTGATACAGATGATTGTAATCGATGGTGATCCTCGAAATCTTTATTAAGGTATCTACAAATCAACAGTCAAGTTAACTATTCTAAGTTTAGAAGAAAAAACAAGTTACCTCCCATGAGTATTTTGTCAGTTCGCCGTCTAGTCTATATTTGATCACATTGGTGTCATTGACATATTAGATGTTGTTTCTAGTCTATCCATTTCTATTTCTAATTGGAAACTTGAGAAATCATGATATAATAATCAAGAAAGTGCAATAGAACAGGAACAAAAATGGTGGTTTGAGATGATTTTGAATTGTTGTAGGGACATTTGATCATTGCTAGTAGAATGGGTTTCTACTATTAGGGATTTCAAAGGTGTAATTAGAGGATTTTTTGTATAGATGGATTCTCTTCTTGTAGATAATCCTTAGTTGGTTTTAAATTTCCTTGTTTCTATTTGTTGGGAAATCGCTTCCTCATGTAAGTTTTGTTTATTAACGAAAAAGTTGTTACATAAAAAAAAAGGGCTTGTAGTATTCTTAGTTATCTGCTTTCATTATTTCTTCTTCCTTTTTCCTGCTTATTTAGTTCAACTCTTTTTTACTTTTCTCCACTTTTTTCCTGTTCAAAGATCCCTTTAAGATCTTGCATACTGCACAAACGGAATTCAGTCTAGAACGAGTCTCTCATACAAGATCATTAATTGGTCAATTTATATCAAATTTTATGATTCAAGCCCCTATAATTGGGATGACTATGTTCATCTTTCATGGTAGTTGTAGTTACCAATAAAATAATCTATGTTTACAAAAAATAATGGAATATGTTCTGGTAGGCTTTCTTTTGCTTTTATAATCATGATGTAGGTGTTCTTGTGTTTGATTAAATCCTTTAAATTCAGTTAGTCTCTCCTTATGGTGCATGCACATGTCATTGGATATTACGATTGGCATTTTTTCTACTAATAGATTCTATATCTATTATTCTCCTGTAATTTATACAAATGCCATGGCAACCAATTTCATCATTGACTCGATTTCTTCTTATATCTGAATTTCTGACAGGTGCTGTCTCATCTGCTGCATATAAAAGATGGGAAAAGGCCGCAATTGTTGGTGTTTCCTTGGTTGCTGATGCTGCTGATCATTTGGAACGCACATCCATCAATGTGAAGGACAATCCTGACCATGGACCCATGGATGAGTCATTGCCTAGAAGACCTGTAGTTTCCACCAATGGTAAGTTTCTGAAAGGAGTCAGGCAGAAATAAAATGTGAAATTTCTCAACCGTACTTGATTTTGTTCCATCTACTTTTCCCAGGGCCAAAGGGGATGTACTGTGTGGACCAGGTTATGCCTCCATTGCTGGTACCTTCAGAACATCAAATTATGGAAAACACTGCACAGCCTTTTATGAAAGTCAAGCTCCAGTTGTTTCCAATTGATGATGAAACTTGAAGATCTTTGGAAAAGGTAACTACAAGAAGGAAAAGCATGATGTGTATTTTAAGGTTGTTGCAGTTGAACCAGGCAGGATTATAGTTTTTATGGCAGTAATTGATCATTCTCTATTTGTATTATAGGATGAACATAATCCACACTTGGAGCTTTCTTTAAGTGCTCGGAAAAGGATATCGTCTGTTCTGGAACATCTCAATCGTAAATGGGGCAATTCAAGTGTGGCATCAGGAGAGCTGATGCTTTTTCCATACAGCGTTCAGAGGGAAAACTTAGTGTCTTATCAGAGATGGACGCAGGACACCATTGCCAGTGCAGCCGATGTGTATGCAATCATAGGAAGCCCTTCAGTTTTCCGCTTAAGGTTACTTATTCAACTTTTTTCTAATACAAGGCAATGCTTATGTATGATGCCATATAGCATAACAGCTTGACTCACTTAGTAGTCTTCATTTCAAGGTATGGTTGGTTCTCCAATACAGAGCTTGGTTCTGCAATCTCTCAAGCATCTTCATTGTTCAATATTCAGGAGGAATGTAGAAGTATGGACAAATACTTGCCTGATGAGATGATTAAGCACATTGACACAGTCCTGGCAACAATTTTTCGGTGTCTTCAGAACATCTAGCAAATGCGAGACAAGGGGAAGATATGGTATTTGTCCCTCTAATTCATTTTCGGCACAAATACAGGATTCATGCATCTCTGACTTATCCCAAATACTCTGCAATACAAATATATCTAACTAATAAAAGGAATCATATTGTTTAGATTGTGGAAAAACAAATTATTGAAAGCTTTCAAGAGAGTGCAACATTACACCAATCACGAACATAAAATATTTTTACTTATTGCATGGTTTGGTCGGCATCTTAGATTCTTATTTCAATTGTGATAATTTGCATTATATCTAGGACAACTTTGGATTGAGATATGGTACTGCATTGTCTGCCGGAGAGTGGGCTGATAGCCTGACCAACATAAGCATTGGAGATCTACTTTCAGTAGCAGCTCATGAGGACAATAACTGCATCGAACCACCAACTGGTGGAAGCTCGCAATGTATTCTCCCGAGCCCTTTTAGCAGTGATTCATTTGATGCTGCAATTGCTTCTCATCTATCTGGTCATCAAGGTAACACAGGACAACAAGCAGCTCATGTGCCCCATACATCCTCCATCTGGGATGCTGAAGAAACATGTGATGCCTTTTTATTTCAAAAGATTCCAGCTTTGGATCATGAGGTTCCATGCTCATCTAGGATCACTGCTTTGGAGGCTTCCCAAGAGAGAACTTCCGTGAGCTTCCGGGACTTGGTTAAGGTTACTTTCCTATCTATCTATCTATCTATCTATCTATCTATCTATCTATCTATCTATATATCTATCTATCTATCTATCTATCTATCTATCTATCTATATATATATATTATTTTTTTTGTTATTACTACTATTATTGTTGTTATTGTTATTGTTATTATTCGTGCTCTGTAGAAGCAACAGTCAAAGTTAAACTTCTGTGCTGTATTCTGTAGGAGCTGCCCGAAGTAGCGCCTCCAGTTGACCCTGCTTGTGAAGAAGACCGGTCTGGTAACTATCCATCCGATCTACATAGCTCATATGGCTCTGCAAAGAATCTCACCGAGCTAATGGATATATATTGGGTACTTGAACTTCTTATCAAAAATTTAATATTTTCTTTTGCATTGGGATTTTGAGATATATATAATAATTTTACATTCTCTTTGGATGTGTTTACACACTGCAGCCAGACTCCTTAGGACCATTAGATTTGGATATACCTTCCTCAAGATATCATAGTGAAGATCTGATGTTAGGCGACAGTGGTGGCCTTGGTGGTTTGAGCCGTTTAATAGCGAGCAGTCTGGATGCATTTCAAAACTGCTCATTCTTTGGTTTGGACAACAAAGAACCATCATCAATGGCTGAATCCCAAGGATCTGCCCTACTTTCAGATTATAAAATTGGTGGCTGAGTTTGAGGAATACTCATCTGGAATGTGATATCTCTCAAGGTGGGGCAGTAGAAGCATTTGCCATGTTCTTGTTCGAAATCGGTGGATGAAAGATCTGAATCTTCCTAATACATTGACTGATTAACAAGCTCGGAAAAGGCTGTTGGTGGATTTCCTGGTTAGTAGTTATTTGACATTTTTGTACAGGCATGACTTACTGTTGAAGAGATCACTAATTTCCATTGTCTTGTACATTATTGTAAATCAAAGCTTTACCTGCTTAATATATAACATCTACTGCCTATAGATACCATGGGCATGATTTATTGCAGCTCACATATGGTAGAGGGAACTCGCTTATGCTTTCTTTCTTTCTGGGAATGTTGTACAATAAGAACACATAATATATGTAGGTCCTCTCAGAGTGTCATTCTAGGGGTGTACAAATGGACCGTGTGTGCTGGCCTGACACGATAAGTCTCATGCCTTTTGTGCCGTGCAGTGCCTAATTTTTGGCCCACCAGGCCCGACAACATGGGACACGATTATTATTGTGCCGGGTTGGGCATGTGCTTTTTGCCAATATTCTGACCAAAACCAATTGTGCTTGTGCAGTGCCGTGGGCCATGAACACACTATAAGGCCTATCGTGTCGTGCATGGGCACAACCCAAATCATGCTGTCCCAGCCCATTTG
>JAUPMG010000001.1:19249087-19261420 GCA_031762675.1 Pachysandra terminalis
CCTGGATGTGGGAAAACTCTTCTGGCAAAGGCAATTGCAAATGAATGTCAAGCAAACTTCATCAGTGTCAAGGGTCCCGAGTTGCTCACAATGTGGTTTGGAGAGAGTGAGGCCAATGTTCGGGAAATTTTTGACAAAGCCCGCCAATCAGCTCCTTGTGTCCTCTTCTTTGATGAGCTTGATTCCATTGCTACTCAGGTTGGTTTTCAGTTGTATAGATGCGTTGAACAGTTATAAAACGTGCTTTGGTTTGCTAATGTTGGCTTACATCTGTAATTCTGTGTTATTTCTTGCAGAGAGGAAGCAGTGTTGGTGATGCAGGTGGTGCTGCTGATAGGGTTTTGAACCAACTTCTGACTGAAATGGATGGCATGTCTGCAAAGAAGACTGTTTTTATAATTGGAGCAACTAACAGGCCTGACATAATTGATCCTGCTTTACTGCGGCCAGGCCGTCTTGATCAGTTGATCTACATCCCTCTGCCGGACGAGGCCTCGCGTCATCAGATATTCAAGGCCTGTCTTAGAAAATCACCTATTTCGAAAGACGTTGATCTTGGAGCCCTTGCCAAGTATACCCAAGGCTTCAGCGGGGCTGACATTACAGAGATATGCCAGCGTGCGTGTAAGTATGCCATAAGAGAAAACATCGAGAAGGTAATCTTCTACACTCTTATGCTTGAAATTGTTTTACTATACTTGATTATTTCTTGAAAGAGTACACATGTTCGTACACGCATATGCTTCTGCTGCATTGTGTTCTGGTGTAAAGGATCATCCGATCCCGAGTTGGATCGTCCGATACAACTCGGGATCGGCTTGGTCCGAGACATGATACATATATCGGTCTAACATGGTCAATCTCAGTCAAACTCAGTCAAGCTCTTTCGGATCGTCCTACCCAAATCGGGATCGTTTGATCAGGCCGAGCCAAAACAATTCTGTCAAGACAAATAATTTATCGTTTTTTTGTTTTTTTGATTCTGCCGATCCTGATACGGATTGCTGATTCAACTCGGAATCGGCCGGGAATGATCCTGATGTGATCACCAAGTTCAAACACTATAGCATAGAGTGAATATTGATGCATTGAAGAGAGCCATCACAATACAAAAAGTCGTTTATTTTACCTGTGAAGTCACCATGTGTTATCCTGCTTTACTGGGTGTTCGCATTATTGTAAATTTGTTACTTTGTTGGATCCATTATTGTTAGTCATGGAACTTGTGTTTGTGGGATCTTTTATTATCGTGCCTGCACATCCATGCTTATCTGTGGATAACATAATCTGGGGAAGGGGATGAAACGAGGATGCTTGTTTTGTTGATGCAGGATATTGAAAGGGAGAGAAGAAGAAAGGATAATCCGGAGGCTATGGAAGAGGATGATGTCGAGGAGGTTGCAGAGATCAAGGCTTCCCATTTTGAGGAGGCCATGAAGTATGCCCGGCGAAGTGTGAGTGATGCCGATATCCGCAAGTACCAGGCTTTTGCCCAGACATTGCAGCAGTCAAGGGGGTTTGGTACTGAATTTCGATTCGCAGATGCGGCGGGAACAGCGTCTGCTGGATCAGATCCTTTCGCGGCTTCTGCTGGTGGTGCCGAGGAGGATGACTTGTATAGTTAGGTAACTTAGGTCTCTAATACATTAGCTCTTTATTTACATAAATGGTTAGTGTATTTGTTGCTTCCCTGACTCTGGTGTTGGGAAATTTGGATCCTGTTGATGACAGTCAGTTACTACTTTGCTTCAATCTGTAAATTTTATGTATTTCTCTTTCTGGGACTGAATGGGAAGGTTAAGTATCTCTTTAGGAACATGTTTAATTTTTATAAAAGATTTCTGCATAGAAAGAAATCTCTTGAAGGTGAGACTTAATCCAAGTATATTATTTGAATTCTAATCATCCAAGGTCATTCCCATAAAGGATTGAATAGTAGCTAATGAAAACTAGTTACATAAGCCTGATAGATAATCTCAGGGCTATCAACGAGCTAGCTCGTCTCGGGCTCGGGCTCGACTCATCTCAGGGCTATCAACGAGCTAGCTCGTCTCGGGCTCGGGCTCGACTCATATGAGCCAAGCTTGAGCTCTATAATTAGCCTTGCAAGCCAAGTTTGAGTCTAAAACGAAGCTCATTATCTTAACAAGCTTGAACCGAGCTTGGATAGGTTTGGCTTGATTTGTGTGGCTTAGTTTGTATGTGAGATTATACATTTATATTCTTAAATACACATATTAATCTATTATGTCATATAATAATTATCAATTATAATATTAATGTATTTTTACTAAGCTGTTTTTTTGTGGGACGAACTTTTACAAGCCAAGACTGGACCGAAATTTTTTTAATGTGCTTGAACCGAGCCCGAGTTGTTCAAGATTTACGAGTCTGAACCAAGTTGATTAAAGCTCGACTCGTCTCAGTTTGTTTACAGTCCTAATCCCACGTGATTTTTAGATAAAAGATTTTTTTAATTGATGTTGTGTCAGCCATGTCAAGCTTATTATGTATGGCTGGTTTCAATTGGCTACTGTTCGGGAATTAGATGATTTGAATCAATAGACGAGTGTGTTTGGCCTTCCTCACCTGTTGATATCGTCAAAATCAAGGTTTTTATTCTCAGGATCGCAGATCGGACCGGTCCAGGACGATCCCGATATGGACCGGTCCCATTCGTGATCCCAATACGGACTGGTCCAATCCGTGATATCGTCCTTAAAAGAAAAATAAAAATTTGGATCGCCCAGACCGGTCACCGGAACAACGATGCCTGTTGGGATCGGACCAGTTCAGGCCGATGCCTATTGGATCGTTTTTATATTTAAAAAAAAAAAACCTTGGATTGGTCCAATCCAGTCACTGGACCGATCCGGATCAGTTGGTCTGTATCGATATCGGTTGGACCAGTACGATCCAAAGCCACTTGATATTATGGTTTCAAGGATCGGTCTGGATCGGCTAGGACCGGTCCAATCCCAACCGACAATCCGGACCGGTCCAGTGATTGGATTGGCCGATCCAACCGATCCCTATTTTTTTTTTTTTTTTTAAATTTATAAAATAAAGGATCCAACCAGTATCGGCCTGGATCGGTTCGATGCCGACCGGAATCGCCGATCTGGCACCGGTATTGCCGGTCCAGTCAATCCAAATTTAAAAAAAAAAAAGATCCAACATTTGGATCGGACTAGGATCGACCGATCCAATACCGGATTTGCGATCCGGCTCGATCCGATCCAGGATTCTGAGAATAAAAACCTTGCTTGATATAATAGTTGTATCGTGGCTTGGGATCGGACTGGTCCTGGCCGATCTCGATACAGACCGATCGATCCTTAAAACCCTGGTCAAGATCAATCAAGACTCATAATTAGTGAAACCCTTGAATCTGATTAATTTCAGTTGACAATCAAGTTGATAACAAGGAATGGATCATCCATCCCAAATGTTGTATCAAACACATTATGCTCTAATGCTTTTATTAATCCATGTGATCCTGTCTCTTTTACTCTTGAAGCCAATTATGAAACTTGGATTAGATGACTCAACACTTGATCCAGATCGGGTCTAGGTGGCCCGTTGTGATCCGGTAGATCCCATGGGATTATAATGGTTGAAAGGAAATCATCTGCGATATTTCTCCACTATATTTCCAGTGGTACCAACAGCACGTATGATGCTATGTATAGATACTGATAGAACCAATAACTGGTTAGTCTGGTTAAGGTGGAAGTCAATTTTGGATTAATTTGTGTATTAGGGTTGTAGAATTATCGTTGCCAATTTCGTGATGTTTCTATCGCACCATGCGATTGGTAACACCAGAAATACATGTTTGGCAGATATTTAAAGCTATAGACAGGACTAACCCTCCTTAAGGGGGAGACAACCCTAGCATGCATGTAATATGGGGATTAATTTGTTCTTGTTTGGTACTACTATTTGTATTGATCTCTAAAATTTTAGGCTTCTTTAATTTTTTTTTTTGGTCTTAATCATGTGGTGTCCCCACACCCACTTGGGTGTGGGACTAATCCACATTCGGGGAGCGAGTAATTATGGTAAATTCTTGATCACGAGTGTTTCTAGTGGGATTTGAACTCCAAATTTACCTCCGGTGATGCTCAATAGAACCCAGTTTGCTACCAGCTGAGCCACACATCGGTCTTTATATGCTTTCATTACAATCTCAACTGTCAACTCCAACTAGTAAATTTTGAGTCCCCACCAAACACCTAAAAGGGATCAAGGAGAGGAGAGTTTTGCTTGCCTTAGATGGTTCTAGTGGTTGTCATTCACTTACATTTCATGCATGATAACGTAATGGTAAGAAGCCCCACATTATCATGGTTGTAGAAATCTATCTCGTCATATTCTACCCCACAACATTACTCTCTCTCTCTCTTTTGAGTAGGGACCCTATAATATATTTCTCTCTCTCTCTGGGTATGGACTATGGACCCTAAAATATTACTCACTTTGGTCATTTTCTTCTCCTCTTTGAGCTCAAGTGGGGCCATCTCACCATTTAGACCTCTTTGATTATACTAATTATATACATAAATGTATAAATTTTGGTTGTTTAATTGTAATTTGGATTCTCTATTTGTATATATTTTTTGCTATAATTTAAAATTATTAAAATATAAAAGAATTTATTTGTCGTCATATTTTATTTAAAAAAAAGGCAAAAAGGTATTCTGATGTGTCACAGTTATTGTGACAATGCCATTTTTGTCACGTGAAAGAATGAATTGGTTAATCCAAACCATCTATATGACAGGGATCCTCTGGGTTAGTGATGTGTACAATAATTTAACCTAAATAAGCCCTAATAACATAGGTATATTAGGTTATGCCATTTATATTAGTTACTATCCAATTTTTTTTTTAATATTTTTTTAATTTTATATAAAGAAATATGTTAGTTTTAGGTAAGTCCTTCATACTATGTGGTAAATGTCATTTGGACTAAAATTTGGTATGTCACTTGGAGTTGATTGAATGTACATTTAAAATGGGTTTCTCAAATACGATTCCACATGTAAATACAAGGGTTGTAACTAGCTAATCTCTATAGAACATCGTAACACTAGATAATTGGACTCTGGTACGAGCGACAAATTTGCTCTTAATAGAAATGAGCAATACTATTTCTTGTCCTTTTAATTATGTCACACCATATACCATAATGTTTTCGAGTTTTATCACCGCGTTTTAAGAAGCAATTATCTTAAAAGCACTTTTTTTTTTGGGTGATCGAACAGGATATTTGTTATATACATTAACATTATTCAGCAAAACTAAAAGACATGTCAATGGTATGTATGCATGTCTGGTTGGGTCTATACCTGCAAACAAACATGTCTTGTTTTGAATGGCGTTCGAGTAAAAAACAAATAATGGGTATATATTATTTATTTATTTATCTTTTTACTGATATCAATAGATATAGCTAATTTATAGCTTTTAACTCATTCACTCAATAATTGTTTAAAGTAAGTGGGAAAACCAAGTGCTTTGAAAATCACTAATAAATTAGTAAAAGTAATTAGAAGATTAAGATTAATTAAGCTACCTTAATCAAATCAAGGGTAGAGGAGGAAATATGTGAACAGTAAAAGGGTAGTTTTAGACTTTTAGGCTTCCTTGCTTTTGTTGCTTTGTCAGAGATCCCGGTGTTCCCACACGTGCGAGACTGAGGGGATCTCAATGAGGAAAAAGCACTAGTTCTCACCTTTTCTTCTCTGCCCTGACATAGATGTGACTCCCATATATGTCCCCGATCCATACGTGTCAGTTTCTAATGGGACCTACATTTACTTAATAGCTCCTTGAGTTTTGCACTTTTTCTTTTTTTCTTCTTTTCCAAATTGGTGTATTACAACCCACCGACTAGGTTACCACATTTCCAACACCACCAACAAAAAAAATTTATTTCTTTCAATGCGAGGCCGTACATTTTGATGCATGTGCGCACAAATCACACGGTATTGGTGTCCCATTCATCAAAACATGAAAAAAGAAAAAGAGAAAAATTATACTTTGAACCCTTAAGGTTTTTAACAATTCAATCAGACTCCTCGAGGTTTTTGAAATCGCAATGATACTTTTCGTTGGAAACCATGGTTTCAAGGACCTCGATGCGATCCTAACTTACGTTACAGCTATTGTATCAAGTAGATTTAGATTGAATCGGTATAATTGATACCGGTATGGATCAGACGATACGACTAGTCTAATTTTTTTTATTTTAATTTATAAATGTAACAGTCCAATAGGTATTGATTTGGATCGGTCCGATAACGATCGGTCCGATAACGATCGGTATTGACATTTCGACGACCAGTATCCCCGTTTCATTGATTGATATTGTCGTTTCGATGACCGATACTGCTCTTTCTCTCTCTCTCTCTCTCTCTCTCTCTCTCTCTCTCTCTATATATATATATATATGTGTGTGTGTGTGTGTGTGTATTTTATGGGTGATCCAAATTTTGTATAAGATCTGGATCGGTCGGTATTGTCGGTTTGAATTGGGATACGCCAAGACCGATCTAATTCGTGATCCCGAGACTTAAAATCTTGTCAAAAATCTCAAGGGGATCGGTCAACTAACAACATAGACTCATTGATTGATATAATTCTCATAAACTGTTCTTCATCAATCGTTTGATGTATTTTTCTTTCTTTAATGAATGATTCAAATATGACGTTGGAGCATTATGGTTTTTTGTCGAGAGAAAGTGAATATTTTAAGCCTAAAGTTTACCTACTTTATCTACCTGCTATAAACAGCCTAAAGTTTACCTCTTTATCTACCTGCTATGAACAACAGTTTATTTATGAGGGTATATCAATTAATGACTTAATTTTGACCGATCCATTAGGTTTCCGATAAAAGGTATTATTATAATTTTATAAACTTAAAAAGGAACTAACTTTAATTGTCAGAAACTTCAGGCGGTCGAAGCCCGAACAACTTTATCTAAGCCATAAAATATTTTTTAATGTAAAATTTCAACCGTTAACAATTAGGTGGTCTAGAGGCTTTTGGGTGGGTCCAGGTTGCTTGGGTGGGTCCCATTGGAGTTAGGAAAGGACCACGGGGGTTGGCAATCGAACCCGCACGAGGGGCCACCCCAGTGCAGTGGTGAGCTGTGAGGTATTGTTGTACTTACTACTTATTACACGCACGCTCTTCCAAGGATTCTCACTGTCGGCTCGCATCAGGCCACATACATATATATATCTCCTTTTATCGCGATATATTGCTTCCCTCCTTCGAGAAATTCTATTTTCTCTCCATATCTATCTATCTATTTCTCTCTCTCAAGTTGTCTCAAGATTTCACGAAAATGACTGAAATACCCATATTGACTTGGGCCCCGTACTCTCAAACCGGTTTCTCATCTAACAGTCAAAACATATATATATATATCTCCTTTTATCACGATATATTGCTTCCTTCGACAAATTCCATTTTCTCTCTATCTCTCTCTCTCCCAAGTGTCTCAAGTTTGCACGGAAATGACTGAAATACCCATCTTGACTTGGTCCCATACTCTCAAACCGGTTTCTCATCTAACAGTCAAAAGTGAGTTTCATTACCTCTTCTTGAAAGAGTAATGCTTACTAATTATCCAAAAGGTTTTTTTTCCCCCTCAAATTTTTTGTTTATTTTCATTTTTGTTTACAAAAAAAAAAAAAAATGCTTACAATTTTTTTTCGAAAAAAAAGAAGAAGATAGATCTTAGCATGGTAAAATAAGTAAATTAACACTCTCTTATTCACTTTAGGTAGGTAGGGTACCCCAGTGGATCAGATGCGGGTGGTTTTGTGGAGTGGGCAACACTCTATTGGCCCATGTCACCCAAAAGTCATTACTGTATGTGCAAAAAAATAATAAAAAAAAAGATCTAAAACAATTTTTTTTATTGTTGTACACATAAGTTGGGTGATGTGGGCCAATAGGGTGTCACGCGCCCTCATTCGCCCGCACCACAAAGCCACCCGCATTTGATCCGCACTCGTAAAATACACTACTTGTATGGTACATGCTACTGCCACCTTTAGTCATCCTAATGGAAATTGTGTTCTCTACTATTCCTATTTCCCACCTAAATTTACTTGATGTTTAACCAAATAATTTATATGTTAGGATGAAGTACTTTTATCCTTTATACATATATGTATAATGATTAGAAAGGATGGTAAATTATACAATTCACATGAAGATTAATTTCTATCATAAAATAACATCTTCTTCTCATGAAAGATATATAGTTGAAGAGCAGTATCAGATAAAAATTCCAACCAACAACAACTTCTTTGATCCAAAGACTAGATAGGTGTTGCTTCCCATTTTTCACAAGTCTCCTTCAAAATTCAAGATACTTATAAATATACACAAGCTAAAGGAAAAAAATGAAATAGAAAACACAATTAATAATACTTAAAAAAAAAGCTACTCAAGCACAACCTCCCTCTCTTACAGATCTCCAACACTTACTAAGACCTCATAATTTGCAATATTATTTATTTATTTATTTTTTATTTTGCATTTATAAGAATCACATATTGGTAGAAGAAGAAAGAAAGAGCCCAGGAAAAATTAATAGAATCACAAAATTGATCCAAGAAATCAGCATTATCAGATATAATATTAACTGATATCACCCAGAAATAATGCCAAGAAAGAGGCTAATTAATGAAGAGAACATTAAAATCTAAAAACAAAGAAAATCCCAGAACCAGAATCCATGAAAGAAATAATCAGAATTATTTCCACTGACATTATTTCTAAAGCTTCTCTCTCAAACAAAATGAGCTACATTTACCTAAAAACCAAAGCTTCTTCCTTTGGTGTATATAATATATACACTCCTAGCTACATAGATCGATCTCATCGTATACTACTGGGTGCATCAAGAGTCTCCACATTCGTGCCAACATAGGAGCATGGTCACGCACCGCCGGAGTATGTAGAACTTGGATCTCTGCTCCTTCACTAGCCCACTGCATCTCCGGCCGAACGATCGACATGGTTCTCGCACATGTCGAGCACAGAAGCTTGTATCGGTTTCCTCCATGCCTGTAAAGAACCACTTTCTTCTTCTCCTCCACCTCCTCCTCCTCGTATTACTACAGTACAGTATAGTGCTAGTATTAGCAAGAGAATGAGAGAATGGAAGTGGGGTTTGTTATGTATAGAGGTGGAAAGGTAAGGTTACCATATTTATATCAATTTGTACTTTTTGGAAAAATTATATTTTGACCTCTAAAATTTCTGACAATTACAGTCAGATTGTCTTAATAAAGATCATCATGTTCAGGTTCAGTAAAGATGGAAATAGAGAATCATTGTTTACGGTAGGTTAGATTTCAAAGTAAGATTTCTTTTTTTTTTTTTAACCTGAGGGACTAAGAAGGATATTTTATTCCTAAGGTTTATACGCTTTATTTAAAAGTCATTCAATTCTTTATAAAATGTACATCAATCAAAGACTTAATATTATTATTTGATCGATTCTTTGAGGTTTTTGATTAAAGATGTTATTATAGTTTCAAAAAATTCAAAGATTCTAATTGCAATTGTTAGAAACCTCAAGAAGTCAAAGTGTAATTTGTCCTTTTTTTTTTTTTATAATTTTCCAACTTTTTTAGGTTAATAATTGAGATGAGAGTTGGAGAATTAGAGCTTATTATTATTTATTCTTTTTTCTCCTTATTTTTGGTCTGAGTCACAGGTGTGAAAAAGCACCACAAGTCAAAGGACAAGGTTTGAACAGATTTACAAAATTATATATATTTACTTCCATATTTTTTTCCTATTAGTACGGGAAAAAGATTTTTGTCTCTTTAATGTGTTTAATTGCATGCAACATGGGTTTTTGACACTGATCAATGAACAATGTTAAACATGGCAAAGGACTCTGTTGGATAGGTTACTTAGACAACCCTTTAGCTAAGTCATGGACTCTTGTTTATGTTGTGTATAGGACTTCCACCATGAATCATATAAGTCAAAAGTAAATTTTTTTTGAGTGCTTCTAGAAAGATACTAGCTTAGAAAAAAAAGCCTTTGTCCTAAGACGTTGGTTGGGCATAATTTTGAAAATGAATTTTTTTCTTCAAATTTAAAAATATAATATAGTAATCGAACTTGAGAGCATCGTAGAGCATATATATAGATAAATGCGTACTATACGGACAATGCATGGTTCAGGTTCGTATGAAGTATTATAACTTTCATCTGAACGACCGAAATGTCCTTTCCACAAATGTTTATGACTTGGGCTCCATCCGTTCTCAACTACTCTGATATTATAATATACTTTTTGATGCAAGAGGCTGTACATTTAGTTCTGAGTTTTGTAGAAATATGTCTTTTCAAAGTTATTTTGTATTTTTTGGTTAAAAAAAGTACCATCTTCTCACACAATCAAAGCCAACTCAATTTTGCTTCCACAAGAAAACGCAGAAAATTAATTTCAAACGGGACCTTATTAGGGAAATTGCGTATAGTCGAGCATCCATTGTTTTCAAAAAGCTTAAAACTAAATGTAATTGGAGAGCTCCCCACACACAGACACACACATATATATATATATCAAAGTATGGGCACACTAAGGGGTGTACAAATGGGCCTTTCATTCCGGCTTGGCACGATAAAGCTCGTGCCTTTAGTGCCGTGCCTAATTTCAGGCCCCCTGGACTCAGCAAAGCATGGGGGACGATTATTGTTGTTAGGATGGGCCGGGCTGGGTTTCCTGTTTTGCCTATATTTTGGTTAAAAGTCCATTTGGGCCATGCCGTGTTTAGGCATGGACCAAATCATACCGAGCCAGGACAACACATGTGGCCCAACTTGTTTGGGCATGGACCAAATCATACCCGACCTCTCGGCACGATAAAGCTCATGCCTTTCGTGCCGTGCCTAATTTCATGCCCCCCGGACTCGGCACAGCACGGGGGACGATTATTATCGTACCAGGATGGGTTTCGTGTTTTGCCTATATTTTGGTTAAAAATCCAATTGGGCCATGTCGTGGGACATGACTCCCAGACCCGATCCAACACTATAAGGCCTATCGTGTCGAGCCATGCCGTGCTTAGGCATGGACCAAATCATACCGGGCCAGGACAACACATGCGGCCCAACCTGTTTGGAATTGGACCAAATCATACCCAATCACTCAGCACGATAAAGCTCGTGCCTTTCTGCCATGCCTAATTTCGGGCCCCCCCGACTCAGCACAGCATAGGGGACGATTATTATTGTGTCAAGTCGGGCCGGGAAAGGTTTCGTGTTTTGCCTATATTTTGGCTAAAAATCCAATTGGGCCATGCTGTGGGCAATGACTCCCAGACCCGATCCAACACTATAAGGCCTATCGTGTCGTGCCATGCCGTGTTTAGGCATGGACCGAATCATACTGGACTGGGACAACACATGCGGCACAACCTATTTGTACATCCCTACCCACACAAGTCATTGACCCGACCCAACCATTCATCCATGGACCCTATCCTAGGCTTCTCTTGGGCTTTATACAATAAAGTCCATGCCCATGAACTAGCTAGCTACCACATTAAAAGAGATAGTAGGTTGGACACACAAGTGCAACTGCAATCTGCAATCTGCCCATCAAGGCCTACCAAAAAAAAAACCTGCCCTTCAAGTATTTCACAGCCGGGCCCTCATAAAAATTCTTTTTATCATAATCGATGGCAACAATAATCAACAAATATAGAGTAAATATACAAGAAAGTTCATGACAAAGATGTAATTAATTAAGCCCTCCTCTTAGGGACATACAATAAGTTTACATTTGCTGTAATTAATATTATTGATCATTAAACTATACTCTTCGTCTATCAACTTCTTGTAATTATTTTTATCTCTTAATAATTAAGATTGAAGACTTCTATCCCCCCAATAAGGTTACACTTGACTTCACGGCTTGCTAGGGCGATTTTTTGATGAACACGACCCTGAGCCGCCGAGAGTATGATAGTTCACGTATCGACTAGGCGCCGAAGAATGCAGAATTCCTTTTGGCAGGCAACTATTGATCACCTCCGGGCTTCGAAAGACATGTCCCTTCTGGTTCGACTTGGTGGGTTTCAGAGTCGTGTAATCCGATAATAGCGGCCTCGCCGTTGCCGGTGTCGCAACCGTAGTCAAGATAATCCGGCCGGCCATTGTGAGCTCCAGAGGAGACACCAGTAGGAGGAGATGGAGGAAGAAGATGGTGAGTATAGTATTAGTCATTTAAAAGTGAGATGAAAATAGTACTATTGTGTAGGTTGATGTTATAGAGAGAG
>JAUPMG010000001.1:19261520-19278523 GCA_031762675.1 Pachysandra terminalis
ATGAAGCCGTTGAATTATCAGTTATTGTATTTACTTCCGCGCACTCTGAAAGTTGTTATTGAATAAAATGAGATTTATGTTCACCTTAGTTATTATCTTGGGGTTATGATATAACAATCCGCAGTCGAGCAATAGATCCCGAAGGTATTACCTCGTGATCCGTGCCTTCCCACCTTGGGATCTGAGTCACCTGGATCCAGGGCGTGATAGATTGGTATCAGAGCCAGGTTTCGATCCTGGGATCTGTGGGTTATGGGCCCACATAACCCTGAAAAGAAAAATGGTAGCTATTCTGCCTAGGGTGCCATTTCCTAAAAGGAAATATGGCACATTTCCTGCATTGGGTTGTATTCCCTGAAAGGAAAGATAGTGACATTCTACCTTCAATTGTATTCCTTGAAAGTAATGATTACTAACAGTTACATGGTTGTAGTGTTGGTAAGGCTTGGCCTAACTACTCTTTCAATCGCAATGTGTCACACAAAACAAGCACTCATATCATACATTACAATGCACAATATGCATTACATCTCACATTATACATCACATCACTCACCATTCACTTGGCATATTTTGAATCTCTATGGAAATGGAATATTGTTAAATTTGGTGGAATAATTGTATACCATGGATGAGATCACAGCATGATGATGTGTTTATAACATGACGGGGTCATGTGTATAATAGATTATAAACATGATAAAGAGACTGTGAGTGAATTACTTTCATGAATTATTTGTTTAAACTTGCATGAATGAATTGTTTTGTTATATGACTATGAAAGTATCTATTGTATTACTATGGAGTTTTCCTATTGAGCTTTCACGGTCATCCCTGTGATGAAACAGGTGAATTCCTTGGGTGATGTGGACTTGTTGGAGGGACTCTGAAGTGTAGATATGTTTATAGATTATGTTTTACTTTATGCTTTTGACCCCCTATGGGCAATGTGGTTGTAATTTTATAATAGATGTTGTTGGTACTTTAGACATTGTGGGTTATTTTGTATTGGTACTACTAAGGTTTTAATTTTATCAGACTTTTGCTGGTTTGTTTAGATATGATGTGTGAAAATATGAGATTGGTTAAGTATGTGATTGGTTTGGCAACCTCATCCATTGAGTGGATCCAAAGGTCAATCCCTTTGAAATCCTTGAGGTCCCATATCTTGGATTGGGGGCGTTACATTTGTAGACACAAATTTTGTATCCGAAATAAAAGACAAAAAGAGTGTGTAAAACAAATGTCAATTTGTTTTATTGAAAGAATGGATACATTCTTTGTGATTTGTATTCTTTACAAAGAATAAACCTTTAATTCGATCTCCTCAGGGTGTCTTCAATCCAAAGGATGCAACAGCTTGATCGTGGGTTGATTTGATCTTCCTTGATCTTTTTTGTAGCGATTAGGAAGGTGGTAGATTTCACGAATGAAATCGTAGGGATTTGTCTCTAAGTCTTCGACTTGATCTTCATGCATATAAACTTATGGAAGATGTAGACCGAAAGCTTCGTCTTAATGTGAATCTCTGGGCTTTTGAGCGTATTTAGAGAATGAACTTGAATCTTCAGCACTTGTTGTAGGCCAAAGTAGTTGGAGAAGAGCCTTTTTGTTTGTGGACTCTCCTTGTCTGGATGTCTTTACCTCCTTTCTTCTTAGTGTAAGAAAGAAAGAATGGGTGCAGGATTCCTGATGTAGACTTGAGTGAGCTTCTCCAAGTCTTCTCAGAATTTCTTAACAGTTTCTCGAACCTTCAAAGCTTTTTTTTTGGATTTCTGATCCTTGAGAGCTCTTGTGTATAGAGCTATCTATTTATAGGCAAGAGGTGAGAGTGTCCTTGCCTTATTATGAAGACTTCCTTTCATTGGGAATTTTCATGTGGAGAAGATTGAATTCTCTTACTTTTGCAACAATCTTATTTGATTGCAATTTTCCTTTGTAAATGAGATTTTACTCTTTGATTTGAAGTCTTCCATATTGAGAGGATTTGTGTACCTCAAATTTAGAAGTAATTTAACTTGATTGAAACATGCCATTTTGAGGGGATCTTTTGCCCTTAATTTACCATGATTTAATATTAGGTGTTTTTCCTAATATTCTTTGCCACCTAAGAGAATATGACATTCCTTATTTATTTGCCACATATTGATTCACCATAACATGGACTTTACTCACATGTTTGGCTTCTGACTTTCCATGTGGGCCCACATTTAGTTGTAGGGCCGAACTTGTATATGTGTGTCTCGGTCCATATCTGGTAATGGACAGGCGAGATTATAATTTTTTATTTACCCAGGCCCACATGACTTGGCTTGTTGGGTTTTGACCTTTGACTAGTCTACTTTAACTTGGTCAAATTTTTTGACTTAGATGACACAAAATTTTAGTGTCTACACTATCATTTTAGATATTCTTTGTGCTCTTCCAAACTTCTGATCATCTTCTCAAAGCATAGAATTCTTCTGAGAAATCACCTGAACAGGTTCAAGGTGACTTGATTTTTCTGAACACATCCAAATAAACCTGCATCCAAGAGCTCGTTCAATCAACTATGGTAGTAGCCCTCTCTCTCTCTCTCTCTCTCTCTCTCTCTCTCTCTCTATCTATCTATCTATCTATCTACAGTGGATGTTGATGCGTGGCAGCAACACGCCCCGCTTTTTTTTCCTATATCAAATATTTGTCTAGGGTGTATAGGACTGCCGACAACGATTTTCAAAAACAATTGAAAAGCTCCATTATTGGCAGTCCTGGACCGCCGACAATGGTTTGGGCATTGATAGTGGTCCCCAGCCCACCGTGAAAAATGTCGTTAATGTTATTAATGACAAGGCCATTGTCGAGGGTCAAGTGGACTGCCGACAAATGCATTCTCGGAGGTCCTCTGACCTTTCTTGGCGGTTTAGGACCACCGGGAAAGGCGATGTATTTTGTAATGATAACTCTGATATACATAGTACACTACATGCCATGGCCTTCTTTGGTCAAAATAATAATAGCAAGAGTGAAAGAAAAGAGAGGCCCAGTAACGAAAGAAGCAACTTCACATCTAAGGGAAGAGGCGTCCCTCATACAAACTTCAACTCGAAAACTAATGATATTGCAAGAACAAATGTGACAACGAGTGACAAGGGCTTCAAAAATATGACAGAAAATAGCCTATATGAAAAACATGATGGAAATAGAAGAGCAAACATGTGCCAAATTTGCTCCAAACCAGGACATACAACCCTAAAGTGTTGGAATTAGTTCAATCACTCCTTCCAATCTGAAGGCATCCCATAAGAACTTGCAGCCATGACATTATTAGCAGAAGACTCTGAGTGGCTGATATTGGGGCTTATACTCATATGATAGGTAATGTAGTTAAAGTTTTTAATTTAAAAGTTGTTCCTAACTCACATAGTGTAATGGTTGGAGATGGTAATACACTTATAATCACCCACACCGGAGACCCTAGAATTGAACTAGGAGACAAATCACTTACTTTTGAATAATGTATTATTAGTTCCAGTTATGAAAAGAATTTATTTTCAGTTGGACAATTTACAACTGATGTTCATTGCAATGTTGAATTTTCTAAAACTGTGTACCAGTTTAGAATAAAGGACAGGAAAACCAACCACGTACCAACAATAGTGAGAATAAAGGGTGACTTATATCGTCACAACCCGATTTAGGATTACAATGTAAGATGTTTGGCATCAACGGTTAGGATATCCACACCTTTTGGTTGTACGACTACTGCAATCTAAAGGTTTGATTAAGATAAACCAAAGGAATAAAAGCAATTATGTATGTGAAAATTGCCAACTAGGAAAAGATACCAAATTACCATTTGGTGTATATGAGAATACCAGTTTAGAACTTTTGTTATGGGGCTCTACCCCGGTTTTATTATATCAAAAATATAAATTTTGTGCATGCTTTGTAGACCATTTTATAAGATTTTCATGGCCTTTACACTAAGAAAAAAATCAGATTTTTTCTCTTACTATATCCTTTTTGAAAAATATATTGAACGACAGTTTAATTTGAAAAATTAAAAATTTTCAATCAGATGGGGGAGGGGGATTTGAAAAAGGTGAATTTATTAATCATTGCAATCAATCTGGAATAAGACATGAACAATCTTGTCTAGGATATAAGAGAGCTTGGTTTAACCAGGCTCTTCCATAGTAGATTCCCTAAGAGATATTGGGTTGAAGCTTTTGGAACATCCGCATTTCTGATTAATCGGCTACCCTCAACCTCACTTGCCATGATATCTCATTTTCAAAAAATATTTGATAGACACCCAGATTACACTTCTTTTAGAGTGTTTGGATGCAAATATTTCACATACTTATGGGATTATAAAACCAATAAATTTGATCCAAAATCATTACCATGTGCATTCTTGGGAAATAGTGACAGACATAAAGGATACAAGTGCCTCTACTCATCTATAGGACGTATGCTTGTTTCAAGACATGTTGTATTTGATGGGGGAGTATTCCCCTTTAACAATCCATTTGACTTACATAAGAAAATACAAGGTGAGGGTGAGATTATCACTTTTCAACAATGGTTAGATTCCAAACTCTATCCAAGACTATCATCTTACAACTCTCTCTTTTGAAAATCGTGTCCTAAACTCTTTTCCTCATGTGCAGATTGATACAGGCTTAACCACAAACGACTCATTGATTGAGACTTCCAACAATCAGGATCTAAATCCCAGTCCAAGAGGAAGCACCAGAACCACCCAAGTTCGCCTAGGTACTAAGAGTTGGGCTGACCCAGCACCCAACAATCAAGAGGTTAGTCCAACCTCTAGAGCACAGATTAATAATTGGGCCAGCCCCAATGTGCAGGATGACACACGGGCTAAGAAAACCACACCTAGCTTTTGGGTTAGCCCCAACTTCAGTATGCTGGACCTTGAGCCCAACATACAGAACAATGAGCAGGTTGAGCAACCCAGGCCCGACTAGCAGGTTGATCAACCTAGGCCCAATGCACAACTGAGTAGCCCAAGCCCAACGAGCAGGCTGGGTAAGCCAAGCCCATTGTGCGAGCTGAGCAAAACAAGCCCAGTGCGTGGGCTAAGCAATCCAGACCCAAAGAGCGGGATGAGAAACCCAGGCCCAGCACGCAGGCTAAACAACCCATGCCCAACGCGCAGGCTTAGCAGCCCACACCCAACGCGCGGGCTGGCAACCCATGCTAGCGCTCGGGTTGAGCTGCCGAGGGCCCAACACACTGGCTAACACTCAGGCTCACAGTCCATCACGTCTATAGAACAAAGTCAATTTGTATTAATTTAAAAAGGGGATATCACAATCGCTAAGGGTTTTCTTCGTATGTACAAAAGAAAACGTCCACTGATTCTTCTCTTCAGGGTCTTTAATCCAAGGGTTGCAACAACTTATTTTTAGGTTGGATTTGATCTTCCTTGATCTCACTTGCATATATCAGGAAGGTAGTAGATTTGATAGGTTTCACGAATGATATTGTAGAGATTTATTGCGAAGTCTTCGGCTTGATCTTCGTGCTTGTAGACTTATGAAAGATGTAAGCCAAAAGCTTCAGCTTTAGTGTAGATCTTTGGGATTTTGAGCATATTCGGAGATTGAGAGATTTATCTTCAGGCTTGAATGCAACTTTACAAATTCAAGTCTTCAGATCTTCAAAGTAGTAGCCCAACAGGGCTTCAGAGCTTCTTCTCCTTGATCTTTATTCCTTGAGCAAGGCTTTAGAGCTTCTTCCTTTGCTTTACTTCTGTCCCATGTCCCCCTTTCGGAATGAGGGAGGGGCACCCTAGTTATAGATGTAGATGTGATAGAGTTGTATTTGATCACCACGACTTTAGAGAATTATCATCAATTTTTGAGACAATTCTTTATTTATCAAGAATTATCAAAATTTAGTGATAGCTCTCTATTTATTAAGAATTATCAAGATTTAGTAGATAACTCTTTGTGGGTTCTATCATGAGCAATTTACGTAGCTCTTTTTCAAAGTCAAAGATTCTATTTTCTTATTTGAAGAGTCTTATCTCTAAGTGGGGTCCACCTTATGAGATCGTGTCATGTGGCATATTTTGATCTCAAATTTTATTTATCTACATCGATATCTGGGGATGAGAAAGTCGAAGTTAGTAAGGTTTAAGTCTATTGAGGGTGCTAGACCCATATTTTTGTTCTTTGACGGGGAACACCCTTAGTCCTTTGAGGATGACCAATCCTTAGTCCTTTAAGGGTGATAAGTCCTTGGCGAATTGACAATCTCGTGGTGATTAGCCTGACGAATTGATCATCTCAGGATGGTTAGCCCTTGTCAGGTCTATAGTGCCTATTCCCATCATTTGAAGAGTTTACTTATTAAAGAAACTACCTCTTAATCAAGATAAGGACATTTGGAGATCCTTGATTAGGCCAAAGGCCATCAACAAAAATTGTCGTGGCCCAATTAGAGTGCATATGCTTTTCGGGGTTCACACACGTGTGGTAGAGGAGGAGCACGTAAACCGCTTTATCAATAATATAGGACTTGCGGGCATATCTCATAAACGGGCTATAGTGCGTTAAGATCATGTTGCATATCCAATAGAAATAATTAAACCTCAGGATCATCATTAAGTTAATTTATATTTTTAACCTTATCTTAAAAATTATATTTAAATAAGAGAAAATTATTTTTTATAGTACAAAATTACCCTTCTATCGTTTTTTTTTTCTCAATAATTCTAATAAAATAATAAAAGTGTAATTAAAATCACATCGAACAAATATTAGAGATTTTTTTTTATAATAAGTATCTCGCTTTAGTTCAAAGATAATATAATCTACAAATTAAAAAAATCGAATGACATCAACACTTTTCTAAGTTAATGATAGGATGGAAAGTTAGTGGAAGGGTGGTTTCTGCAATGTAGTACAAAACTTCAAGAGATGTAAATGGAATATACAAGGAGTGTCTTTATAATTGTAAAAAATAAGAGGGGTATAAGTAGAATTAATTTTATATATATATATTCCTTTAAAAAAAATGCATAAATTACTATGCATAATTACAAGAAAGTTGAGTATATTATTGTACGTAATGGAGAGAGAGAGAGAGAGAGAGAGAGAGAGATTACTAAAAAAAACAGAAAGAGAGGCTTTTTATTAAACACATGCATATCTTTTTCTTTCTAACAGAAGAGAGAAAAAATTCCGTAGAATATTTCTCAATAGAGATTAAGTCAACTTCCCTGGATAATGAGGAGATTAAGTCAATTTCCCTGGATAATCAGGAAAAAATAGGGTATACCACAATATTAAATCCATTAATTTATTACAATCTCATCTGCATGCATTGGTCAAATTCACGCCCAAACATCTCTTTGAATCAAAGTGAGAAAAAAAAAAAACAATCTATGGAGAAAATCATTCTATTGATTTCAAACACACTATAAAGACATAGATTCTGATTCATCAAAACAGAACATTTATCTCACTTAAGCAAGTCATTACCAAAAAGAAAAAACTCACTTAAGCAAGTACAAAAAGAAAGGAATTAAAATCTTTGATTATACATATGGGTAAAAGCTTTGTATTCATTGCAAAATACTAGAGACCATTGAGTTCCACTTGCACCAAACTGCACTAGACATGAGAAGGTGTTGAATTGGGCGGGGTCGGTGCAGAAGCAATCTTCCGGCCACGCTCTGACCGGCTATTCTCGGCGAATTTGAGGCTGTTTTGGTGCAGCCCCTTCTGCTTCTCCTCCTCATCCCATTCTGATCCATAATAGTGCTCTTCACTAGACTTCACAATGTCTTTCGAAGAAGGAAGGAACATGCTTCCCCATTGAGGGAAGTGCACCACTGTCACAGGAAGAGTACAAGCTACAATCATGATCCCCATGAGAGAGAGCCCAGTGGAAGTTGTGTACTTTGAGCTTGTGAAGAACAATAATTGGGTCAGTCCAGACCCAAAGTTCCCGCCTGCACCAGCTAAACCTGATATTATACCAAGTGATCGTCGGGAAATGAATGGGATTATACCAAATGTTGCACCACATGCAGCCTGAGCACCGATGGAGAAGAGGATCATTGCCGTGACAGCGATAGGAAGCGAATTAGCACGACCAAGCCAGATACAGAACACCCCTCCAAGTGTCTGGAGGATCCACAGATTCCAGAGCCGACCCCTCATGCCGAACCTGCGTGCAGCTAGGTCTGATGTGTACCCACCGAAGGGACGAGCAAGGAGGTTGGCCATGCCAAAAGTTGCAGCAATGATCCCAGCTGTGTGGAGCTTGAGATCAAACCTGATCATACATAAAAAAAAAAAAAAAAAAAAAAGTTGATCAATTCTAAATCTTTAATTTTAAGTCCAAGAAGCTTCATAGTCTTGGTGAAATGGATGAAAAGAGAAGAGAGACCAACCAACCTGTCGAAGAAATATTCGGCAATGACATTATCAGTAGAAAGCTCAACACCCATGGAATAGCCATAGAGGAGGACAAAGACCCATGTCCTGTAGTTTGTTACTGCATACCATAACACCTGAACAGGAGAGAAAAGAATGACTAAGAAATCCCAATTTTTAGTTTTACGTTTGAAAAATTTTTGTATGAAGAAAATAATTTGATACTTTGGGGTGAAAAAGAAAAGATTTGATGAATCCGGCTATAGAGAGTACACAATCTTCTAGAGTTGCTTAGGGTTTAAAGGAAAAACCTTACAACAGTAGAAATAAAAGAGAAACATTTCTGGATCAATTTTCATGGAAAAAAAATCTCAAATTAAAAGAAACCCTAAACTGCTAAAAACAATAGTAAACGAAAGTTAATAAAACGGATAAAGAAGCTTTGGAATCACGGTGCATTTTATTTGGATCCAGCGCTTCCAGGTGAACATCTGCAATCGCCTTTACCACATCATATCATACAGGTTCTATTTTATTTATTTATAATTTGTAAGTCCACCCTTGCTGACCCACTTGATACCCGTAGGTTCTTATGAATCCTAATTGTGGAAACAAAAGATACTGAATCTTCATTAATGATAAGTCAATTTTATTAGCTTATGTAATCAAATACCGACTAACAACTACTCTTCAATAATATGAAGTTGCGTCAATGAATCTTACCTTTGCAAACTTGTCTTTGGCAACATTTCCCTTCTTCTGTAGGCTACCAAGGTTCCCATCAGGTAAATCCTGGCCAAGGGTCAACACCAAGATCCCCATGACCACATGAAGCCACCCGGGGATGAAGAAAGCGATCCGCCACGCCGTGAACGGTGTTGCGCCGATTCGACGGATTATGTCGTAAAGTAGAGGCATTAGGAGTTGAGTTGCACCACCACCCATGTTACCCCACCCTGCAGCAGTGCCATTGACAAGCCCAATGATCTTGCTATTGAACATTGTGCTCATCCAGTACTGGCACGAAACAAACGTCGCCAGGGAGAAACCGATCATGAACCGGACAGCCACATATCCCTGGGCCGATGATACGAACGACATGCAGAAGACGGTAGGGGCCGTGAGCATGATAAGGAAGGCGCACCCGTATCGCGGGCCTAGTAAGTCACAGACTGCACCCATGACAAGCCTAGAGAAGATACTCCCAGAGACAGAAGCAACCCCAGCATTGCCAATGTCCCCTTTCTTTAGGTTTAAGTTATCTCTTATAATTGGAACAAGGGGAGCTGCAGCAAAGGTGGATACAAAACAAGTGAAGAAAGAAATCCAGGATAGGTGGAAGGTTCTCATGTGTGGGTTGGCCAAGGAGAAGATCTTGAAGACCTTGGCCTTATGCTCTGAATCTACGGGTAACGCAAATTTCGCCGTCGTGTCAGTCGGAACTATCGGCGAAGCAACGGAGAAGGCAAAGGATTGCTCTTTGCCTGTAACTCCATGCATAGAGCTACCTGGGGATCCTTCTACATCAACCATTGTTTCACTTTCTGCGTCTCCCTGTTGACAAAGAAGAAACAATTAAGGAAAGGATATTGGTGGTAATGAAGGTAGTGAAGGTTACAAGGTAATGTTGTTTTGAAGAAAGAGATGGTATACGTTCGTATTTATATACTTTGTAGCCATTGACATTTTGAAAAGATGATTAGGAGATTCTAATTCTAAAACTAGAAAATAAGAGGGAATCCTTCTCGCCGCTTCTCATTACATGAACGTTAGGGTTGTGGGGGTCTCACTGCATATTCCAAGGATCACTTTGACAAATAGGAAAGGCCATCCAAGTAGTTAATTAGAATTTCTTTACCGACAAAATCATAATAAAAATAATAAAATAATGAAACTAATATTAACAAAAAGTAATTGGTAGTTTACCGAAATTGTCCTTATGCTTAGCTTATCAAAAGAACTTAATTACTCTTTGTAAATTGGCGTTGTATGCCCTTGTGTTTCCTTGCCAATGACTATGCTTCTTTCCACCTTAGCTTGATGCAGACACAAACTATTTCATAAACTTTTTTCTTACCCTTTCGCTTCTCTTGAGAGGTTTTTTTGAGATTTGTAATAAGATAGAGGAAATAAGACAAGACGACCTGGTTTTTATGATTGGATTTTGTGTGAAAAAAATACAGGAAGAAAAACTTCTTTAGAGGTATATACTCTATATGACTTTAGAACTTTGTGGAGACAGACTCTCTTTGTCATTTTTATTATAATATATAAAGTTCCTTTATATTAATATAGACTCTCTTTGTTAATATTGAAACTTCTTGTTCTGTATGGATCCAATGTAAGATATAAAAGAGTGGTTAGTTACATGGGATATGCTTGCTTTTCCTCTTCTTGTTTATTTATTTATTTATTTTTCTTTTCTTTGATTATGATGGACAAAAAGGTCCATTGTATTGTTGGGATGTAAACAACTAGATTCATTGTGAGCCATCTTTTTAATTGGTATTGAAATGGTCTAAATCAATGACCTTGGCATCACTTCAGCCATCAAAATTTTAACTGTTGGTTTAGATGCACCCCATTGAAGAATTGTTGAAAACTATCATCAAGCAAGTATCAATCAAGTTGCCAATGGATCAAAGGGGTGCAACTTGGGTTAACCCAACCCAACCCAACCCAACTTTGGGGAGATTTGGGTTGAATTTTTTTTTATTTTTTTTTACCACTTTGGGTCAGTTTTGGGTTGAAAAAATCCTACCCAAATTAATTCGGTTCGGTTTTGGGTTAGGGCTTCAGTTAACCCGACCCAAACCGAATTAACACGATTAATATATATATATAGGTTGGTTAAAGTCCAATTATATGACTCTTGTGCTCATCAACCCTCTTTGGACATTTTTCAGGTTGGTTAAGGCTGTGTTTGTCCCGGCTTGTGCTTATGGATAAGCACCCATTGGGGATAAGTTGCTCAATGGGAGCACTTATCCACGAAAACAATAAACTGCTTATTTGAAGAGAATAGCGTTTGGTAACTACATTTATTTAAGTGTTTATGAGAGTTTAGAAATAGGTATTATAAAAAAATTATTAAAGTTTAGAGAGAACATTTATTTAAATGCTTATGAAAGTTAGGGGTAAAATGGTATTTTAAAAACATAACCAAAGATGTGAAATAGCTCAGCGTATAAGAACTTGGGAGAACATGCTCTCAGCTAGAGCTGGCAATTTCTGATCTGACCCGCTCGAACCCGCTCGCAATTTAGCGGGTTTGAGTTCATCTTTTCGACCCACGGGTCGGGTGCGTGTCAAGAATATCTAGCCCGCAAATAAATGGGTCGGGTGTGGGTTGACCCGCCAGACCCGTCGGGTTAGAGCTATACACAAATATAAGTTTATTTGCTAAGTTGTTTGGATTATATTATTAATTGTTAAACTTTATCACTTTATTTTGAAGACCATTTGTTTGCTTTTTAGTTTTTATACACTATGATAAATTGGAAATTAGGTAATTATTAAAAGCAATGTTCACAAAATGTTTTAATCTCTTGCATTCAATTCAACTCAAAATTTAGTTCAAAATAAGCATGATATTGTTGTTTTATAAGTAAATATATGAGATGTTAGAACCTTAGAGAAGTTTTTGTACTTAAAATAGTGATATTTAGGATACAAGGGGTTTAGGAGGAATTATTTAAATAAAAAAAAATTTTAAAAAAAAGGACGGGTCAAACAGGTTAGAGCGGGTTGGGTGCGGGTTGAGTTTCTCAACCCGTTTAATAAACGGGCGGGTTCAGGTTTAGGGTCAAGTCGTCGAACCCGCCCGATTGCCAGCTCTACTCCCAGCAACTTCTTCTTATGGGTAGAATTCCTTTACTGCTTATGGGTAAGCACTTACCCATAAGCGTTACCAAACACGTATTTAATTTTAAAAAGTGCTTATATAAGCTATAAGCGAGAATAAGTACTTATAGACGCCGGGCCAAACACAGCCTAAAGTCCAATTATATGACTTGTGCTCATCAACCCAAATTAACCGACCCAAACCAACCCAATATTGCAATTTGGGTTGGGTTGGGTTTAGTGTTTGCAAAATAAAATCAGTTTGGCATTTGGGTTTCATAGGTCAGGTTTCAAATCAGGTTGGGTTGGGTTTGGGTTAACCTTCAAGGAACTCGGTTTGGGGTCGGGTTGAGGTCAGCCCAACCCAAACCAAACCAGAGCGCCACCCCTAATCAAATGTATCTGTTTCTCCCAACACTCCCAGCAGGATCTTTTTTTTTTTTTTTTTCCTTCTGATTTGACGCTTATCCATTTGGTTATGACACTTGAATGGGCTAGCTAATTCCTGGACAAGCAATGTCTAATCCAGGACTCTAATAAAAAAAACTTCTTAAGATCATCGCCAATCTGATTCGCTGTTAAGCGCTAAACCCCGAATCAACCAGCTTTTCTGGGTAATCCAGAAAAAATCTGTAGACAGCAATCCTGGAATAAAGAAAACACCAATATGCATGCATGCACTTCAATAACAAGCATCCTCTCATTGATCCACACATAACAGAGCAAAACATGTCATAGTGATTACCAGTGAATAAGGGATGAGACAATTTCATATAACCTGAGCCAAAGGGGCAAGCAAAACCCCATAAACCTAAAGTTTTCTTGCTATGAGACAGTAAACAAGCTTCCAACTCCTATTACCAAAGACCCACGAAGTTTCCATCACAGAATTCATGGTCATTACAAGGACAAAACATACCCTACTGAAGGTAAATAAATATTATATATGCACTTTCAGTTACCTGTACTACTCCCCCTTCTTTGGATTGGTTTATAAAGCACAACTGTGACGAATTTTGAACGGAAGCGATGAGTGATACCAAGGGCCACTACTGATCGCGCGCTCTCCCTGTTCTCAATATAGAGATGGTTAAGGATCACATTCTGCGGCAAAGGAAGCGTGCCGGATGCATCTCTGCCTGCTGGATAGCTCAGCAAGGTGTGTTGCAAGTGCGGAGGGACGAGAGGTGGGTCCCTTGCTTCATCTTCGTTCCCGGGGTATGGGTTGTTGTAACTTGAATCAGGGGATGGCGGGACTTCAAAACCATCCACGCTTACTTGATCCTGTAACGAGTATTAGGTCATATGACATAAGGTAGTTCAAAAATTAGCATAGATAAATCACAATCATCCAAGTAACTTACTTGATTTTGGGTACGCATATTATCTGTGTTGATATGATCATCCATATTGATACCGAACAGAGAAATGGCTAACTGTGTGAAATCATCAAATGTTTGTACAACACTAATACCGGGCTGAAAAGACAACAATTTTCTTTGATGAGCATTTTTAGAAACAACAAATCTAAGATAGGAACAAAGGCATTTGCTTGTTTTGAACAATTTATATATTATTGAATGAAATCAGAACTGGAACTGCTTGATTGAACAGTTTATACATTATAGGATGAAATCACTGCACTTAGCTGATAAAGGCTTCCAAATTTACAAATACAACAAAAGAGGAAACATAGTAATACTTTATTTGTAAGTTAAAAAAATTACTGAAATGTGATACAACTTTTAGTGACAATTGTACACATCAAGTGAAGGAAAATAAATGGAAAATGAAATTATTAATTAATGCATTTTCCACATTACTTTTAGATAATTGGACATCAACGCTGAATAAGATCGTATTTTTGACACATAAGGTTCTTAATTATGCACCTAACAATAATGTAAAATCAAAAAGAGAAAGGGGGGCAACAACAAAAAGTCTTAGATATATGCATCTACAAGTATTTTTCCTTTTAATTATAATTATAAAGGTTCTTATGCTAAATGATTGTATATGTAATAAAATGCAGAAGATAAAAAAAAAAAAAAAAAAAAAGTTAAATATAACCAAAACTATTAAGCTTTCCCCCATCCCCAGCATATTCATTGTAGAAATACCCATAAACATAAACCATCTATGGATCCCATTCTTGGTTAACATCTTGGTTTTCATTTCCTCAAAATTAGCAAGATTTCTGTAAATTTCCCTTTTTGACAGGCGCCAAAATTTCCATCACATTGATATTTCCTTATATTGCACTTTCTCTGCATAGTTTTTTTATTGAAAATATTGTGAAGCAAAATCTCCCCCCAAAGCTCCCTATTCTAAAGGTGAAAAATTTCCTTTGAAATCAAAATATGGAACTATGGACTAGATAATATGGGTGCCTTCATAAATGAGATGTTTATTGAAGATGCAATGAATCTGGAAAGATGAATTACGATAGTAGATCTCCAAGAGAAATCCACACGATCCCTCAGCCAAGAGATTATTGAGGTTGAATCACCCTCAACAATAAGTCTAGGGAAGTCGAGCTTCCTTGCCGCCCTGGGCCTAAACAAAACTGCCCACAACACACCACTATGGTTTTTGAACACAACCGCAAAGAGATTATTGAGGTTGAATCACCCTCCACAATAAGTCTAGAGAAGTCAAGCTTCCTTGCCTCCCTGGGCCTAAACAAAATTGCCGACAACTCACCATTATGGTTTTTTAAGACACCCTAAGCCCAATGGATCCAGGTTCCCCAAAGAACAGTTATAGAAATTCATCTTATAAGTAGGGAGCCATCAAAAAGCTGTAACTCCCTCGAGAGAGGGAGAAGATAGTGCCCCTACCTTTTAATCCCTCGTAATATTTAACACTAAAATGCCGATGAACCATCATATCCAAACCTTTCTATATGACCAAATGGGTGATAGCTCTGCTGCTAAAACAATTCTTGCATTCCCCTCAACCAAATGCTCACATGATGGAGTGAGGCACGCAACTGCAAATAAGCTTCCTCTTAAACCATGGCTTGGCAGCTTTCTCTACCTAAAAGTTGGTCGAGGTCAGTCAGCATGACCTAAGACAACTCCAAACCCTGCAAAACATGACCCAAGCCTCTTAGGTGAAACTACAGTGACCAGTGAGCAACTGATTCCCAACCTCTCATGCATAAGAGCACACTTGAGGATACAAGGACATGAATCTCCTCCTTCGGATGTTGTCTTTGGTGTAGATTTTATTCAGGGCAGTTGTCCAAACAAAAAGTATTAGTTCTAGAAGCAACTGATGGTTTCCAAATCAAGCAGAAAGGGAAGCATAAGTGGAAGAGAACATGGGGCAACATAATGCAAGGAGAAACAAATTTGGTGGAACTAGGGGTCGCAAAATCTGCCCAACCCGTCAACCCACCTGAACCCATCCGGTATTTAAGTGGGCTAAGGTTCATCTTTTCAAGCAGTTGGGCACATTAAGGTTGAGGTTTTCAACCTGCCAATAAATGGGTCCGATTCAGGTTCAACCCATGTATATATCGTTATATATTTAATAAATAATAGTTAATATATAATAACTATTTAATACCTAACAATATGTAAAATAATAAGATTATTTGTCATTTCAAATAAGTATTTGGAATGAAAAAGAAGCTAAACGTGTTCAATGGACGGGTTTGAGATTCTTTAAATGGGTTGGGTTAGGTTAGCTGTCTCCAGCCCATTTAATAAATGGGCAGGATCGGGTTGGGTTGCAACCCATAAATATAGGTGCTCAACCCAACCCGACCCAACCAATTGAGATTCCTAGGTAAAACATTTACCACCAAAATCGGAAGTGCAAATCTAAAACCGAAAGCTCAAATCTATGAAATAATGGTTAAGAAAGACATCCTAGAGAAGGTTAACATGAAAAGCTCAACTAAATCCACTAGTCTGACAGTCTGGGTTCCCTGCAAAAGACAAGATTCGATGAAATACCCAGCAAGGACTAAGAAAAAAATTGCCCACCTTGGAGTCCTTATCAACAATCAAGTTAACAAGTTGAGGAAAAGAAGAGGAAAGGGGAGGTTCAGCACACTAAAGGCCTTTCCAAAAACAAATACCATCCCTATGACCTTATCAGAAGCAAGGGGGTAAAAAGAATAAGAAATGGTCGATATGTTCTTCCATATACTAAATCCATACACTAAAGGCCTTAAATCATTATCCCGTCCATCCTGAGCTGAACCATACTCGCTATATGTAACTGCCCTCCAAAAACCATTTATTTCCCAAACTAAATCTCCAAAACACTTACCTAACAAGGCAAATTGTAAGCCAGAGCATTCCCATGTTCAGACCACCATATTTCTTATCCTGGCAGACCATGTCCCATCTCATTAAATAATCCTTCTTAGCCCTCATTCCCTCTTACAAGAAATCTCTCCGAATCTTTTCAGTCTTTATGGCAACCCTAAAAGGAATCTTAAAAGGACATAGAAAGTATACATAGTTTAGTCATAACCACTTCTACATCTCCTTAATAAACTAGATAGATTTCCTATAACCAACAAACCACATATTTATTAATTTGACAAATTTACTCAGGTAGTCTTCAGAATTCGGATATTCGCAAAGTAGGAAAACGGTGACAACCACAGAAGCATTTCTTTCACTAAAGTTTGGTTCAAGGAATAGCTGGTCCCATCCTGAACCTGCCCTGTTGACACTCCAAGTTACATATATATATATATATATGAAAAACTAAACGCTCAATAATGTGCTATAAGTACCA
>JAUPMG010000001.1:19287312-19306540 GCA_031762675.1 Pachysandra terminalis
TTGACTACCAGTGTTCAAGAACAACAGAAACAGAGGGAACAAATGTTGGTTATGAAATTTCTCGCTGGTCTGAAATCAGAATATGAGCCGATTCGATCTCAGATACTTGGTGGTGCTACTATTCCCTCTTTTGCTGAGACCTATCAGCGTGTTCTACGGAGCACCCCCCGCGAGCCACCCTCATCTCCTCTAGTTGTTGATCATTCCGCACTTATTACTTAGACCCCTCTACCAGTTTTTGGTAGGGGTGGTTCCACCCGTGGAGGACATGGCGGGGGATCTCGTGGTGGCCGCACTAGACGTGGTAGAGGTTATACCAGACAGTGCTCTTTTTGCAGCCAGGATGGTCATAGCAAGGAAACATGCTGGAAACTCCATGGACATCATCCTTAGGTTTCGAATGCTGTTGTTTCTGACCCTGGATACTCTCCTGCTCTGGGTGTTGTAGATACTGTTACTGTTTCTCGAGATGAATACTCCCAGCTTCTTCAGCTACAGGCATTTTACCAGGCCTCTACTCTGTCTACTTCCATAGCTCCATGAAGAGGTACACCTACTGCTTGCATAGCCTCTGGTTCTTTCCCATGGATAGTTGTCTCTGCAGCTACTAACCGCATGACAAGTATATGTAGTCTTTTTACATCTCTCCAGTTGCCATCATCCCTTCCCCCAATTACTTTAGCAGATGGGTCATCTAATCCTGTTGAAGGAATCGGGACTGCCCACCCTCTTCATCTTTATCCTTGTCATCTGTTTTTTATTTATTACGTTCTTCATTTAATTTAATATCTATTGGTAAATTGACTAAGGATCTTAACTATTGTGTCTTTTGTTTCCTAATTCTGTTCTTATTCAGGATCTGACGACCCGGAAAACGATTGGTGTCGGGCATGAGTCCAATGGTCTCTACTACATTGATGGCGATCCTGTAACTCCATCCCTCACTGCCTGTCCTGTTACAATATCTCCTCATCAGATCCATTGCCACCTTGGTTACTCGTCCTTAGCTAATTTGAAGCTTTTAGTTCCAAGTTTACTTTCCTTAACATCTTTACGTGTGAGTCATGTCAGTTGGAAAAGCATCATCGTGTTCAATTTGCCCCTCGAGTCAATAAACGGGCGCCTAGCCCCTTTCAGTTAGTCCACTCCGATGTATGGGGCCCTCACCGTATAACCTTCAAAAAGGGGTATCGGTATTTTGTTACCTTTGTCGATGATTATTCTCAAATAACTTGGCTTTACTCAATGAAAAATCGTTTCGAATTATTTTCTATCTTTTGTGCATTTTGTGCTGAAATTAAAACCTAATTTGATTGCTTTATTCATATCCTTTGAAGTGATAATGCACGAGAATATTTCTTTGACCCTTTCAGCACCTATATGGCGCACTCTGGCATGCTCCATCAGTTTGTTCACACACCACAACAAAATGGTGTTGTAGAGAGAAAGAACAGACATTTGTTAGAAGTCACACGCACCTTGTTGTTTGAAATGCTTGTTCCAAATTTTTTTTTGGGGGATGCTGCTTTACTGCCTGTCATTTAGTTAACCGTATGCCATCTTCTATTCTTAGTGGACACACACCTCACTCTACTCTGTTTCCTATTGAGTCACTCTTCCTGATGGCTCATCGTGTTTTTGGGTGTGTATGCTTTGTCTATCAGTTGTCCCCGGGCACTGACAAATTAGATCATTGGTCCATTCGGTGCATTTTCTTAGGATACTCTCGGACCCAAAAAGGATACCGGTGTTGCAGTTCTCTTTATCGATACTTTGCATCCGTTGATGTCACCTTCTTTGAGTCTACCCCCTTTTATTCTGAGTCATATTCTGCTACTGATCCTGATTTTATGTTACATGTACCTTTGCCCATCCCAATTGTCCCCACTATAGCCCCGCCTATCCCTAATGTTTCAACCCGTTTGTCTCGACCTAATTTGTAGTTTTATACTCGTTGCTCGCCCCCAGAGATTATATCGGACTCCGCTGCTCCGTCATCGTCTTCCGCATTTTCGGCTCCGCCATCCTCTCCTCTAGAACAGACAGATTTAGACCTTTCGATTGCTCTCCGGAAGGGTTAACATTCTTGTACTACTTCTCATTCTATTTCTAACTTTGTCTCTTATGATAATTTCTCTCTCATTTTTCTTCCTTTATTGCATTTGTGTCTGCCATTTCTATTCCTAAGTCTGTTTCGGAGGCACTTGCCCATTCTGGTTGGAACAAAGCTATGCAAGATGTAATGATTGTTGTAAAGGACACTGGTACTTGGGACTTGGTCTCTCTTCTGCCGGGAAAGTTAGTTGTTGGGTGTCGTTGGGTGTATACAGTTAAAGTTCATCTCGATGGCACACTAGATCGGTTAAAGGCAAGACTTGTTGCAAAAGGCTATACTGAAGTCTATGTCCTTGATTATTCAGAGATTTTTTCACCGGTGGCTAAGATTGCTTCTGTCCGTCTATTTATCTCTTTGGCCACCACCTATCACTGGCCCTTACATCAATTGGATGTTAAGAATGCGTTTCTTAATGGCACTTTACTAGAGGAGGTTTACATGAAGCAACCACCTGGGTTTGTTGCTCAGGGGGAGTCGTTTAGTAGTCTGGTTTGCAAACTAAGAAAATCTCTTTATGGTTTGAAACAGTCTCCTCGCTCTTGGTTTGACAAGTTCAGTGATGTGATTGCAGAATTCGGCCTTCAAAGATGTGGTGTTGACCACTCGGTTTTCTATAGACACGGTACATCGGATAAGATTCTGTTAATTGTCTATGTTGATGATATTGTTATAACTAGTGACAGTGCTAGGGGATTCAGGAGTTAAAATCCTTCTTAGAAATTAAATGTCAAAACAAAGATTTGGGACATCTTAGATACTTCTTGGGCATTGAAGTGGGTAGATCTAGTGAAGTGATCTGCTTAGCTCGGAGGAAATATGTTCTAGACTTGTTGAATGAGACGGGAATGTTGGGGACCAAGCCCTTAGATACTCCTATGGACCCTAACTCCAAATTATTGCCAGATCAAGGGGAACTACTTGATGATCTAGGACTGTACAGGCGTCTACTTTGGAAGCTTAATTACCTAACTGTCATCAGGCCTGATGTTGCCTTTGCAGTTAGTGTCATAGTATAAAGGATCGAACCGAGACGATACGAACCGGGACGATACCCGAGTCAGAACCGATCCTTTAATTATGCTAATTAAACTGACTTGAAGATCCAACTCGGGATCGGCGATACGGATTGTCCGATCCCGAGTTGGATCGCCCGATCCGTATTGGGATCGGACGAGTTGGGTTTTTAATTTTTTTTAATTAATTTAAGATCGTCCGTCTTGGTCCGATACCCGAGTTGGAATTGAGTTTAAACACCATGGTTAGTGTGGTTAGCCAATTTATGGATTCTCTTCGGATTACACATTGGGATACAGTGATACATATTCTTAGATATCTCAAGGGGGCTCCGGGCCGTGGTTTATTGTACAAGGATCATGGTCACATACGTGTTGAAAGCTACACTAATGCAAATTGGGCTGGATCTCCTGGTGATAGGAGATCTGCTACAGGCTACTGTGTTCTTGTTGGAGGTAATCTTGTGTTATGGAAGAGCAAGAAGCAAACAGTAGTTGCCAGATCCTAGTGCTGAATCAGAGTACTGGGCGATGACACATACTACTTGTGTTTTAGTATGGATGAAACACTTGCTAGAAGAACTTGAGTTTACTCTGTCTAATCCTATGAACCTTTTTTGCGACAACCAAGCAGCTGTTCATATTGCTTCTAATCCAGTGTTTCAAGATAGGACAAAACACATTGAGGTTGACTGTCACTTTGTCCGTGAGAAGCTCCTACAGAATGTGATTAATACAGTTCATGTAAAATCTGCAAACCAATTAGCAGATTTGTTTACTAAAGCATTGTGTGGGACTCGTGTGAAATATATTTGTGACAAGCTGGGTGCATATGATATGTATGCTCCAGCTTGAGGGGGAGTGTTAAAGGGTAAATATGTAAAGTGTCTATATGGTTGTCCCACATTGGTTAAGTGTTAGAAGATAGGTTAAGTGCTAACCTATAAATAGGCTCCTTGTATTCTTTATTCAAAAGTAAGATGAATATAATATATTCATTCTTCATCTTTACAAAGATGAATAATAGAGGCAGAAAAGAAAGTGTTGGAAAGAAAAAAAATCTGGAATTATGAAGTATGATTGATGTGAAAGTTCTCTCCACAAATTGGGGAGGATTGTTAAATTGTTAGTTGACACTCGGATTGTCAGCTTGTCAGTTAACACTTCAGATTGTCAACTAATTAGTGATGAAGGTAGTTAGTAATGAAGGTGCATATTGGATGTAGAAAAGAAGTATTGGAAAGAAGAAATCTGGAATGATGTAGGGTGATTGATGTGAAAGTCCTCTTCAAATATTAGGGAAGTGTTCTATTTGTTGGATTGTCAGATTATCAGTCGACACGGATTGTCAGTTTGTCAATCAACACGTTAGATTGTCAATTAATGCTAATAGTGATGGTGGTAAGATGATGGATGACCTGCCGCTTGCCTAACATCATGCATTGTAGGTCTGCAAACAGACTCATAATCATACAGACGTCTTCGACGTTGTGATTGCTCACTATTAGATGAACCCACACTTGTGGCCTCTACACCTTAAAGACCACGTAGAAGCGCCCCACACCACCACCACCGCCCCCAAATAGGCTCACACCCTTAATGGGATTCTCCTTACTAAAAGTATGAGCCTGCACAAGTGAAATTATGAGTGTGCACAAATGTATACATAATGTTTGCTCACCCATACTTATTACGTGCGGATAGCAAACTTAAATGATATGCCCATAGATGTATAAGATCTAGGTCCAAGAGGGACGTCTCCTTTTAGGTTCAAAAATATGTGGTTGTTCCATCCTAATTTTAAAGAGACTATAGTCTTGCTGGGAAGAGTATTGGTGCGAATCAAGGATGGGTCGGCTTCAAATTCATGAGTGAGTTGAGAGGGTTGAGAGGGAAGATCAAGACGTGGCACAAGGAGGTTTTTGGTGATAGCGGTTTTAGGAAGAATAGGTTAGTGGATAGATTGGTGGAGATTGACCAGGGTGAGGGGTTGAGAGTGTTGAATCAAGAGGAAGTGGAGGAGAGGAAGAAGGTAAAAGAGGATTTAAGATGGAGGAGATAAGTTGGAGGCAAAAATCCCATATGAAATCGTTGAAGGAAGGAGATGGGAACACTTAACTTTTTTTATAAGATGACCAATGGGAGAAGAAGAAAGAATGACATGGTGAGGTTGAAAGTGGGGGATGAGATGGTGGAGTCAGAAGGGGACATTATAAGGGCTTTATCAGATTATTACTTTAAGTTGTACAAGTCGGAAAAAGTTTTTGATTTTAAGTTGAAAAGCAGAAATGAGGGGTACCTGAATGAGGTCAATAGTCAATGGTTGGAAGGAGTTTTGAGGAGGATATTAAGAAAGTAGTGTGGGAACTGGCGGGGGACAAGGCATCTGGGTTGGATGGGTTTACAATTTCTTTCTTTCAGAATAGTTCGGAGGTAGTGAAGGATGATTTACAGAGAGTGTTCAGTGGATTCTTTGATAGTGGGGTGATACATAAATCACAAATGCTACATTTTTTGTGTTTATCCCTAAAAAGCCTGGAATTGAAGAGATTAAGGATTTTAGGCCAATTAGTTTGACTACCAGCTTGTATAAAATTATTGCAAAAGTCCTTTCCATTAGGTTGAGAGTGGTTTTATCCCTTTTGGTGTTTCATCAGCAAAGTGCCTTTATTAAGGGGAGGTAGATTGTTGATGGCATATTGGGGGCTACTGAATGTGTGGAGGAGAGATTTAGCGTGTGGAATCCCAGTTTAGTTATTAAGTTGGATTTGAAGAACGCATATGATCGAGTGGAGTGGGATTTTTTAGATCAAATTATGGACTTTCTGGGTGAGGTGGAGGAGATGGATCTTGGAATGTCGTAGGAATGTATGTTTTTCCTTTTTGGTTAATGGTTCGGTGCATGGTTTTATTCCTTCTTCTAGAGGTCTTAGGCAGTGAGATCCATTATCTCCTTTTTTATTCTCTCTAGTGAGGGATGTGTTGAGTTGGTTCATGGGGGAGCTGAGCAGAGGGGTCTTGCTAGAGGTTTTCCAGTGGGTAGGGGTGGGGTGGTGTTTTCTCATCTTCAGTTTGTGGATGATACGATTATGTTCGTTGATGCGGAGGTTTCTCAAGTTAGGTGGGTTAAGAGTATCCTTATAGTTTTTGATGGTCTTTGAGATGAAGGTGAATCTGGAAGGGGTGTGACCTTTGTCTTATTTGGGGTTGCCCTTGGGGGGCAATCCCAAATCCTTGGTTTTTTGGGACCCAATTATTTATTGTCATTGGGTGGTAGAATTACCCTTATTCTGGCTGCCTTGGCCAACTTTCCAGTGTATTATATATCGATCTTTCGGATGCCCCATGTGGCGGCCTCTCACATTGAGAAGCTGCAACGTAATTTCTTATGGGAGGATAATGGGAAGAGGAGGGACCGTTTGGTCAAGTGGGAGATAGTGTGTAAGGATAAGGATATTGATGGACTATATTTGGGTAATATTGTGGATTGGAACTTGGCTCTTCTAGCTAAATGGCTTTGGCGGTTCAATGATGAGCGGAACAACCTGTGGTGCAAGGTGATTGTTAATAAATATGGTATTCAAGCGAATGGTAGGGATGTTAATCTGAATGCAAGAATATTGTCGGCAAGTCTGTGGAAAGCAATTCTGTCATACCGGATCAACACGGTATATGGCTTTTGATCAGTTCCTAACAAACTTGGGCCCCCTTTTTCCTTTTTCTGCCTGATCTGTGTGGTTGCTTCTAGTTCCACCTAGAGTTAGGGCGTTCGTTTGGTCCGCTTTGTTATACCGGATCAACACGGTGGACATGCTCCGAAGAAGGAGGAGGTATATGGCTCTTTCACCACACATGTGCTTCTTATGTAGAGAGGAGTCTATAGAACATTGGTTCCTAGACTGTTCTGTGGCTTCTGGGATATGGAGATTCTTTTTAAGTATTATCGGGAGACCCTATGCCCGTGGGCATTAGTCAAATGTTAGCATATTGGATTTTCCTGGGTTTGGCAAAGAGGGTGTATCTTGTATCTAATGGTTTATCATGCTGTTTATGGCATATTTGGAGAGAGCGCAGTATGTGGATCTTTCAAGACTCTTCATCCTCGATTTCGAGTGTGATTGAGGGGATCATGGTATCCGTGGCTTCTTGGGTGTCTGTGAGGAGACAGTTTGATGGGCTTTCAATTGCTGATATCATACGAGAGTGGTATTTGATTTCAGTTAGTGGTAGATGTACCTCGAGTTTGCCACTAGTCTCGAATCCTCCGATGAGTGGGTGGGTGAAGCTGAATTTTGGTAGTTTCTCTCAAGACCATCTGGGTCCCTTCGGGAGTGATATCATACGAGAGTGGTATTTGATTTCAGTTATTTTTGTTTATTGTGGCTTTGGTGGTGATAGTGAGGTAGTGAGAACTGGGTTGTTGGCCTTAGTGGCTGGCTTGGGACATGCTGGAGTGCAGGGATATCATGACCTGGTTATGGAGAGCTCCTTGTCTTCTATCATTGTCTAGATGGAGAGGCAAGGGCAGTGTGAGTGGAGGTTTACTCATTTGGTTCGGTTGGCTTGGTCTTTATGCAGGGGTTGGAATATCTCGTTCCAACTCGTGGCTAGAGGGGCCAATCAAGTTGTTGAGACTTAGGTAGGAGGGGCATGGGTAGGACGGTCATGTTCGAGGGGGTCTCTTCTGTGGACATGATTGAGGATTACTTTTTGGGGGTGGACCTCAGGTCTCTAGATTGTACAGGGCTGTCATGGTCTTTATGTTTTTTCTCTTCTCCATGGCTTGAGATTTCTTCTCAAGCATTGGAGTTTGTATGTTTTCCCCTCTTCATTCTCCATTATATATAATTCGTCAGTTCTAAAAAAAAAAGTAGTCAATGTTGTGCTGCTAGTGTTAAGCATGAGTTGAATGCCCAGTATGACCCGGTCTTTAGTTTTGGGCTGTTAGTGGGTTGAACATGAGTTGACCATTATCCGGTCACTGGGTCTTGCTAGTAGGTTTTCCCTTACCTTGCATACAACTTTACAAAAATGCTACTTGGTTTGTTTCTAGCTGGTGAACCTAGCGAGTTCCCAAACTATTGGGTCTAGTGGACTTGCCTGGTTAATCGTGGGTGCCAAATTTTGCTAATATGCGACAAATATATGTAAATATGTAAATGTTACATAGTAAGGATACTATTTTGATCAATTTGGCAAGTTGCCCTGCTTTGGCAAGCTCACTTGCATGTGTAAATGTATGCGAAAATATATGCATTTATAGAAACATAACATAATAGGCCTACTCACACAACTCCACCTAGGTGCCTAACTTTTGTATTTCCCCGAGTTTTTTTGTTGGTCCTATTGCTTTCCCAGGTACCATAAAAGTCATGTAGATACATATATGTATACCTCACCGAGCCGAACCTTCAACACAACCAACCCAATGACCTGAGCAACCCCGACATGGTCGCCCAATTTGGGTAGGTTCTCGGGTTCGTTAATGAGATCACACTTTCGTTTTGGTCAGGTATGATCATTATTAATCAAGTCTTCGCCCTTGACAAATCATTACAACTAATTTTAGACCAAGCACGCGAACCAGCGAGATCTCTGGATTCAGCGAGCTTACTTCATTTGCCTCGTCTTGGAGGTTCAAGTCCAAAAAGATGAGGTTATAACCTGCTATCCTGTGCCACATAAGTGCCACTCATATGCTTGTGTAGTTAAGTGTACTGTATACCTCACAATTCATAGTTGTGTACTTTGAATCTGCCTTTTAATAATATTCATAGGATAACAATTGAAAATGGCCAAGCTTGAGGTCTGTTCCCAGAGATTTTCTTCTTCACCAGCATCAGGTTGCATATAGTCATGTAAACAGTGTGTCTACCTATCGTACTAGATGATAGCATTCGTGGTCTCTCAGAAACATTTTCAGTGTAAGAGCTCACAATAGGCATGAAACACTTTCACACACCTTTGCAGTTCTCTGTTACACTGAATAGAAAATAATTCCAACCACAAACGCTTGAATGTATCCTACCACATTTAATTTGTGACTGTAATATCATCATAAACAGAAGCACTCTTTGTTTTTTTTTTTGGAAATTGATGCATTCTTTGTTGGGTGTTGTATGCATCCATTTTTCTCACATTTGCATTACTGGTAAATACTGTTTTGGAGCACATGGAACGAGTGAATGTGGAGTAGATTTCAATGTTTTTTGGACCCGGACTGGGGACCGGACTAGAACTGGCCGGACCGGTCCGTATCGGCGATCCGGCCCAGTACCACCCAGTACAAAAGTACCAGACCGTCAGTCAAAATTTTAAAGAAAAAAAAAATTTGGACCGTACTGGTCGCTGAACCGGTGGTACCGGTCAGGACTGGTTAGTACATGAACATAGCAATACAAATGTGTGTATCGCTGCTTGGGACCGGACCTGTCCATAGAGCCATGCTAGATTTTAAATCCAGTAATACATATTAATATGTTTACCTTCAAGTATATTAGTGAGCCCTTTTTACATGATTTTTCACAGAGTGTAAATTCAAGATACTGCGATAAGTGCTGCATGTACAAGCCTCCCAGGGCTCATCATTGCCGGGTCTGCAGAAGGTGTGTGCTGAGGATGGTAGGTTTGCATCTATTCTTTTTGTGAGGTATACTTAAGTTGTGGCTCCTAGTTTTAACCATGATTATTCCTTTACTTCCTTTTAAGATGAGACAATTGAATTTCATGCGCTAAATGTTATCTGCAGGATCATCATTGTTTATGGATTAACAATTGTGTTGGGCATTCAACCTATAAGCCCTTTGTTATCCTTGTTTTCTATGCAGCCGTAGCATGCATCTATTCTACAGTATGTGGAATTCTGTTCCCTCCATCACTTGATTAATAAGTTATTGAACTGCCTCAAATAAAAATGTAAGATGACTTTTCTTTGTATGCTAGATCATGATTATGAGTGGTGCACTTCAAAAGGATTGGGAACCTGGTCAAAAGGTTCACCTCAAGATGTTATATGTAAGTTTCTTAGTAAATGCAGTGGTTTGATGCAGATGTTGTATTTGATGTGTAGTTCCATGTGAATCAACTCTTGCCTACTAGAATAATTTTTTTTTCTTGGGTAAGAATCAGGACTGAATGGTGTTGAAGTATACATGTCCGAAAGTACAAATATCCATTACTAAATGTCGTTACTAAGGACATTATGTAGCCTAAAAGTTGACCTGCTGTTATGATTTTAACCATCCAATATTGTTTTCCTTTAGATTGTTGTTGAATTAATGTGTACCGATTCGTCTATGTTAAGGCTGTGTTTGGCCCAGTTGTGCTTTTGGATAAGCACTCATTGGATTAGTGATTCAATGGGAGCACTTATCCACAACATCAATAAGTTGCTTGGTTTGAAAAAAATGTCTTTGGGTAATACTAGTAACTTAAATACCTTAATAAGACAATCTCATAAAAATTATCTTAAAATTTAAGGATAAAAATGTCATTTTGAAAAGGCTTAGTATTGTGTTCAAGGTTAGAAGTGTCATTTTTAAAGTATTGCTAATGTTTGGAAACCACTTCCCCCATAAGTGGCAAGGATAAGTTGTTGAGAGCAACTTCTCCTTATGGGCTATTTTCCTCTGCTACTTATGGGTAGGAACTTACCCATCTATCATTACCAAACACATTTCTGACTTAAAAAAAGTGCTTTAATGAGGTGGAAGCTCAAATAAGCACTTAATTAAGCATTGCCAAACACAGCCTAAGTAATACTTGATGAGCTGAACGCTTGTGTTGCCTAGCTGAACTTTTATCTCACACCATCCCTGCACATGTTTGGAGCTTACTATCTGTTTTGCATCCTGACTGGTCTTACCCCATTCTCTCTCTCTCTCTTTCTCAATTGTGATTATCAGCTTCCTGGATTTTAGAAATTTTTTTGACAACACCATGTGTCAGATAATTTGTGGGTTCATAATGGCTGCCTTAAGTATCACTTTTGGAACTCTCTTGGGCTGGCACATCTACCTCCTCAGTCACAATATGACCACAATAGAGGTGGGTAACATTGAATTTGTACAGTAGAGTTGTTTTCTCTTCGTTGTAGCTGATGTTGATGGGTGTTTCACCAGTATTATGAAGGGATACGAGCAATGTGGTTAGCAAGGAAATCTGGACAGAGCTATCGCCATCCTTTCAATCTTGGTGCCTACAAAAACATCAACTCGGTAACTCTCTCTCCATGCATCAATTCATTAATCTTATGTTTATATTAGTGTATATCTATGAAGATGATTGCTCAATTTCCTTATATACCAGATATTGGGTCCAAATATGCTGAAATGGCTATGCCCCACAGCGGTTGGCCATCTCAAAGATGGAATTAGCTTTCCTACTTCACGTGACAATTTATAACTTCTTCCTCTCTTGAACTTGGAAATTAGACAGCATGTGGTGTTCAAGAATCAGCGTAAGAAATGCATTTGTTTCATTTTATGGATCTGAGTAGAAAGCAAACTAGAAAAGGGGAAATCAAAGGGTGTTGACTACAGTTCTTTCTGCACATCCTTTGGCTGAGGTCTCAAATTCAACGGACTAAATCATGATTCAGAAACACAAATAGTCATGGAGGGTTATTGCAGCAGAGAAACTATATTTCTGTTTTATTGCATTGACGAATGGTACACACTTGTTCACACAGGATATCGTCACGCGACAAAGGAAAGATTATGAAAATTGTAAACTAACTTGTGTTAATGTACGTCATATTGGTAAATTTGTTACAGTTTGCTAACGCAGAAAGTGTGCGGAACAAAAGTTGGTTAGAAGAAAAACATGCAACTGTGAGAACTCCTACTGTATTATTTTCTCATTGATGCCTTTGTAGGGGTCAGTCCAAAGCTAGTTTTGTTTTACACTTCAATTCATGCAGTTGTGCTCTTATTTTGCGGTTATCTACTTGTGATCATGCATGATGATTTGCATTGCTCTAAAACAGAATTCACAGGAGAGTTGGTAAAGTTGTATTAGAGAAACCCTTATGCTCTATCCTCTCTATATGTAGATGGCTCTTTACTTAGAAGTTAGAACTCCTTTTTGTATTCATATGGTTGAATTAGAGTAGACATTTTTTGAATTTTAACATTGAAATGAGTTTTCTGAGACTTGTATGAGTGAATTTTTTTTTATTGTGTGCGCGAGCACAAGTGAGTGATTGTGTGTTTTATCCTGCTCTCTATGTAAGATGGCTCTTTACTTGGAAGTTAGAATTCCGTTCTGAAAAATAAAAGCTTCGGTTTTAAATTTCGTCGGCATGTCGTGAAATTTTGCTAAAATGCGCCCAGTGAAATGACATGTAGGGGACCTATCCCTTATTTTGACCTATCCTTTATTTTATCGAACTTTTAATGGAATATAACGAAATATAATTTCTGATAATATCGAAATTTAAAACCTTGATTCTAATAAGTGAGAATATGCAGTTGGTTCTTTATAGTTTAATCAGTGAAGCTGATTGCAAGTTTTGTGAAATGAAAGGATGAAAAGCATATGGGTCCGGATGGGCCAGACTGTATTGGGATTGGCCAAGAGCGGTTCGATTCTAAGTCGAGATACAACTATTGTATCAAGTGGCTTTGGATCGGACTGGTCCAATCGATACCGATCTAACTTGGCCGATCTAGACTGGTCCAGTGATTAGATTGGACCAATCCACTGACCCAAAGTTTTTTTAAGAAAATTTATAAAACCAACGATCCAATATGTATTGGCCTTGGACTGGTCCGATACCAAAGGCCCGGCCGATCCAAATTTTTATTTTTTTAAAAGGACGATCCAAAAGTTGGATCGGCCGGTACTATATCTGGATCTGGATCGGCCGGGACCTTTCCGATCCAAGATCCGGAAACTTAAAACCTGATGAAAAGGAAAGGACAAGAACAAAAAAAAAAAGATGGTGGCGCGTGGCATCAAACGCCCAAGGGGGGAGAGGACCCTGTTCCATACAAAATCAATCACGTGACTGACTCGCGTTTGCCCGCAAAAGCTACTTCAGTTCAAAAACGCTTCGTTGCAGATTTTTGCTTCTCCGGCTGTTTCTCTGCAAAAATGTCGACTAAAAGATTCATCAGATCCCTCAGAACGGTTCGAACAGTTCATTTCTCGGCTCTTCTTCCCAAATCCAATGAAGAAATCGCGGTCAAGATCTCCAAAACCCTAATCAGCTCTGGCTGCAATTCCCTCCAATCCATCTCTGTTCTATCCCATCTCAATTCCGACGTAACCCACCTTGTTCTCTCCAACCCAAATCTCAAAACCCATATCTGCTTAGATTTCTTCAATTTTCTTTGCAGAAATCAAGCTCTCACTGCGTACAAACCTGATCTTCAGTCTTACCTAACCCTAATTTGCAGGTTGTTAAATGCTAAGAGATTCTCCGAGGCGCAGACTCTTCTGAATTCTGTTGCAGTCGATGAAGATCTCAGGTACCCAGTTTCAATTACTGCTTCTTTTGTCGAAAACTGCTGTGGTGACACTAAGATTACTGCAAAGTTATGCGATATGCTGTTTGGGGTTTATTCTGAGAATAAAAGGTTTGAAGAGGCGCTGGAGATCTTTAATTACATGAAAACCAATGGATTGGATATTGTTGAGAGGTCTTGTAGTTCTTTCCTTCTCGCCCTTAAGAGGTCCAATAGGGTGGATTCAGCTCTAGGGTTCTTTCGCCAAATGCTCGATGCGGGTATTCCGATTTCGGTGTATTCAATGACAATTGTAGTTGGTGGGTTGTGTAAGAGAGGTGAAGCCATTAAAGCTAAGGAATTGATGGATGAGATGCTTGGAAGAGGAATCAAACCCAATGTCTTCGCATACAATTCATTGATAGAAGCTTGTATCAAGAAAAGAGACTTTGAAGAGGTCAATAAGATCTTGAGCTTTATGGAGAAGGAAGGAAGAGGACTGGCCCTTAATGTTACGACTTATACGCTTCTGATCGATGGGTTCTCAAGCTCCGGTAAGATTGAAGAAGCTAAAAGGGTGTTCAAAGAGATGAAGGAGAAAGGTGTTGAAGCAGATATTTATGTGTACACATCAATGGTTAATGCTTATTGCAGAACAGGAGATATGAAAAGAGCGTTCTCCCTGTTCGATGAATTGACTGAGAGAGGGCTTAACCCGAATGCACACACATATGGGGCTTTAATCAATGGACTTTGCAAGGTTGGGCACATGATAGCAGCAGATATCTTGGTCAGTGAGATGCAAAGTAAAGGAATTGACTTGAATCAGGTAATATTTAATACTTTGATTGATGGGTATTGTAGGAAAGGAATGATAGATGAAGCTCTGAGGTTGCAAGATGTAATGGAGACGAAAGGATTTAAGCGAGATGTGTTCGCCTATAATACGATTGCAAGCGGCTTATGCAAGTTGAAACGGGTTGATGAGGCAAAGAAGCTGTTGATCACAATGGTTGAAAAGGGCGTGAGTCCTAACACAGTGAACTTCACTACTTTGATTGATATATACTGCAAGGAAGGCGATCTTGTGGAAGCGAAGAGGGTATTTCATAATATGAAGAAGAATGGAGTCAAGGCTTGTACTATTACATATAATGCTCTGATCGACGGGTACTGCAAAAAGGGGGAGATGAAGGAAGCTTACAGGCTTAGATATGAGATGGAAGACAAAGGAATGATGCCAGATGCGTACACCTACACGTCGCTCATACATGGGAATCGTGTAGTGGGAAAGGTAGATGAGGCTCTAAAACTGTTTAATGAGATGGCCGAGAGGGGCTTGGTCCGGACTGTAGTTACGTACACAGTGATGATTTCGGGGTTGTCTAAAGAAGGGAGATCAGACGAGGCATTTAAATTGTACGATGAGATGGTAGAGACGGGACTGAATCCTGATGATAGTGTATATTCTGCACTTGTGGGTAGCCTTCATGCACCCAAGTCTTGACAGGTTTGAACAGAAGAGTGGTTATTAATAGCGAAAGGAAGCTCCATCAACTTCCATCTTGCTATAGGAGAAGACCCTTCACTTATTTGTTAAGGAGCCAAAGCTTAGAGGGCTGGAATAGCATAATTTGGATTACCTTGACATGATTCATCAACACAGGAGGTGGGGAATGAATGGAATGATCAAAGTGGATTGGAAAATGTTCTCAGCAACGAGGTTTTCTGGCACTAGAGAGCTTGGACATAAACAAAATTGCTCAAAGGGGAGTTGTTTGCTATTTCTCTTTCTCTTGGACAACATTGAGAATGCGATTCAGGTAAGGCCGTTATCGCCACGTTGGTTCAGTCACTTCTTATTTCTTAAAATCCAAAATAAAATATTGAATTCTTGGGGATTTTATGATGATATACATCTGTGATGGTTACTCTATTGTTATGTGGAGACTGATGCTACCGAGGCATTCGGGACATATTGATGATCCAGCCATCAACTCTGATCAAAGGGTATAATAGTAATTTTACTTACTTTTATGTTTGGCCCTAACTACAAAGTATTTATTATACTTTTCGTGGTTGTTCTTTGTAACATTTTTTTTTTTCTGAGCTTTGAATAATAGTAGAACCTGATGTGTACCCGTGAACATGGGCACTATTTGTCGAACCACGTAAATCCGTCTTGTGTGTGCTTGATTTCTTCTTTATCTTGGTTATCTTTCTTTTTTAACAGTAGGAGCAATGACTGAAGAAGGAAATGTGAGAATCAAAGAGTTCAATGGTTCGAACTTTGAATTCTGGAAGATGCAAATTGAGGATGTCTATATCAGAAAAATCTTTTTCGTCCTCAAAGAGGACTGTTGAAGAAGCTTGCTTATATGATAGATGACGATTGGAAGATTCTGAATAGGAAAGCCCTGGGTATGATTTGATTATCCCTTTTGCCATTTGTAGCTTTTAATATCTCTAAGGAGAAAACAACAGTAGATTTAATTGCGATTCTGTCAAAGATGTACGAAAAAACATCTGCATCAAACAGGTTTTTCTGATGAAAAGATTGTTCAATATGACGATGTCGAATGGTATTAGTGTGGTTGAGTATTTAAACGAGTTCAACACTGTCACTAGTCAGTTGGAATCAGTCGGAGTAATCTTTGAGGACAAAATTAGGGGTCTATTGATTTTTTCCGGATTACCAGATAACTGGGACAATTTAGTAATGGCTGTAAGCAACATTTCTGATTCGAATACTTTGAAATATGATGATGTTGAATCTATGTCTTGTGTGTGTTTGATTTTTTCTTTATCTTGTTTATCTTTCTCAACATACTCAAGCCTTCAGGATGTGACCCAAATGACAAATGCTTTAGCCCATAAAGGATTTATGGGCTTTGACAAGATTGAAGAAGATGAAAGGGTGTATAAAGAGATGCATGAGAACGATGTTGAAGCAGATATATATGTGTACACAACAATTATTAATGCTTATTGTAGAACAGGAAATATGAAGGGGAATATGGTGAACTTCAGCACTTTGATCACAATGGTTGAAAAGGGTGTGAGTCCTAACATGGTGAACTTCGCCACTTTGATTGATATATACTGCAAGGAAGGTGATTTCGTGGAAGCGAAGAGGGTATTTCATATTATGAAGAAGAATGGAGTCTAACCTTGTCCTATTACATATATGCTCTGATCGACAGGTACTGCAAGAAGGGGGAGATGAAGGAAGCTTACAGCCTTAGATATGAGATGGAAGACAAAGGAATGATTCCAGACACGTACACCTACACGTCGCTCATACATGGGAATCGTGTAGCGGGGAAGGTAAATGAGGTGCTGAAGCTGTTTAATGAGATGGCCGAGAGGGGCTTGGTCTGGAATGTGGTTACATATGCAGTGTTGATTTCGGGCTCGTCTAAAGAAGGGAGATCAGACGAGGCATTTTAAGTTGTACGATGGGATGGTAGAGGCTGAATCCTGATGATAATGTATACTCTGCACTTGTAGGTAGCCTTCATGCACGGAAGCACCTAAGTCTTGATAGGTTAGAATGAAGGAGTGGTTATCAATAGCGAAAGGAAGCTCCGTCAACTTCCATCCTGCCATAGGAGAAGACCCTTCAGTTGTTTGTTAAGGAGTCAAAGCTTGGAGGGCTGGAATAGCATAATTTGGATTACCTTGACATGATTCATCAACACAGGAGGTGGGGAATGAATGGAATGATCAAAGTGGATTGGAAAATGTTCTCAGTGACCAGGTGTTCCGGCACCAGAGCGCTTGGACATAAACGGAATGCTTGAAGGTGGGAATGAGGAATGATCAAAGTGGATTGAAAAATGTTCTCGGCGACCAGGTTTTCCGGCACCAAAGCGCTTGGACATAAACGAAATGCTTGAAGGGTCTGCTTGGAAGAAACATTACTGGGTGGAGTTGTTTGCTATTTGTCTTTTATTGTTGGTACAATAGCAATTAAATTTTGCATACCCTTTTTGGCCAAATTAAATTGGATGATTGAAAGTAGATTGCAGTATAGTTGCAGTAGGGATGAGGTGCGGATCAAGTTGCTCTCTTTAAGACGTTCGCGCCTTTGCAGTTATTTTCAAAGCTGGCAGAATACAAGTACGACATCCCCAGGGAACAACAATCCAACCACACATTGTGTTTCTTTTATGCACTAACAGAGAAGGAACGAGCCCACTACAAACACAAACACCCTTTGCCAACCACACATTGTGTTTTTTTTATGCACTAACAGAGAAGGAACGAGCCGACCACAAACACAAACACCCTTTGCCCAGCAAGGCCATACAGAAATAAAACGTAAGAGTAGATGAAAGCAGAAAAATAGAGAGCAATAGCAGAAATCGTTGTCTTTAGTCTCTGTAAAATATCAAGTATACTAGACACAAAGTCGAACATTATAATGTGATCGTTCGTGGATAGTTACCAAAGACCTCATGATATTGTGGGAGACTAAGGTTCTGCTTGGAAGCCTGGATTTTAGAAGAAAAGAAGAGAAAGTGCTCAAGAAAGTACCTTCTTTTGTTTGGTTGGCCATTTTTCATAGAAAAGAAATGGATTTGAAAAGAAAATTTTTTCTCAAATTTTCTCTTTGTGACTAAAAAACTCTCTTGGTAGAGATTTTGAGAGAAGAAAAGAAAAGAAGTTGGAGAGAAAGCCTCTATACCACCAAACTACCATTACCACCACCACCACCACAACCACCACCTCACCACCATCATCACCCCACCACCCCCACCACCATTGATGTGTGTCAATGATATTAACCACTCGCAATAGGACGAATCATTGTAGGATAGGGCTATTTTGAGGGTGTCGAACTTCAAGGACTGAATGAGTTTAAATTACTAAATTATTAGACTACATCTAGATAAAATTAATTAGACAATGAAAAGGAATATTATGTTCTAATTCTAAAAATCAAAGTAAACTTAATTAAAATCTAAAAATTAAAATAAACTAATTTAAAGTGGATTAAATCAAATAAAGAAAACAACAGAGTATTGATGATTCCTCTATTCCTTTTATTATAGTAATCTCATGAATTTCTAGGCATTAATTCACTGTCTGAAAACATATTTGTGTTGATACAAGTACACAACACATCCCAAAAAAGTATTATGTTAAGAATAAGCATAGCATATCTTTCGATTTCTCTGGACATAAACTATCAAATTCTTAGGCATAAATTGCATTATCATATGGGATAACTATAACCCATCTTCGATTGGCACGGCCTGTCTACCTACACTAACTAATCTACTTGTAATACAACCTGTTTTCCCTAGGCATGGCCTATGAAATTCTATTATACTCATTGGTTGCTCATTCCCAAGTGCAGGAGTTTGAAGAAATATAATACTCGGTGAGTCTGAGGTCGAACCACAGAGAGCACGAAATTCAAGACAAAAGATTGTTAAGAACAATTATAGTAGTGGAAAATTACTGGTAATTAAAAGAGAATAATTTAGGGATAAATAAAAATAAATAAAAAATGGTTTAAAATCAATGGAGAAAATGCGCATCAGGACAGTTTCTTGAACCGATATGAAATTCATTGTAACTCGGACAGATAATATGCTAGATTGCTATTAAAACCTTTGATTCGGTTGAACTAAAATAATTCA
>JAUPMG010000001.1:19319759-19345158 GCA_031762675.1 Pachysandra terminalis
TTTCAGCAGTGGGGGCAATTTGGGATTTTGGCTCACATCTTTTCCGATAGGCTTCGTACACAGGCTCTGTTAGAGGGTTTTTCTTAATGTTGCCGAGGCGGATGATTTAAGTTGGCTAAAATAATTTATTATTATGTTTAATTATTATTCCCTTAATTAACCTCTAATTTTTCAATTACTAATTTGGTTGATTCCTCAACTCACTTAAATTTCTTGAATTGGTCTAGTCTCCTCAGGTCATGGTTCAGTTGGTCCTTAATCTTGGTAATTGGTGAGATTAACCTAATTATTTGGATTAATCTGACTACTAATAGTAATTAGTTAAGGATCAGAGATCAGGTCGTTACAATATGTATGCTTTTAAGATACAACTACATGTGCCACATCATACATAAAGCAGTTATATGCTCCTTCCACTAACTCCCGTATATGAATGCCGAACGGTGACCCACGCCCCTATTGAGTCACGTCAGCTGTACTGATGGTCTTTTGGCCTGATATAAGATTTGCGGTCACCTTGTCCTGATCAAGGGTTAAACCGTTGGTTAAAGGTTAACTCCTACAGTGAAGAATCCCTACAGGAAGAGGTGATTATTGTGCATCCTATCATGAGGCTAATCATGCTGAGATGGTCAATTAGTCGAGGGTTAGTCACCCTTTTCATTCGGCTAAAGGGCTTAAGTTTCCTTCAAATGAGATAAAATGAGGGTTTGTCACCCACAATAGACCTTCCATTCGTTTGATTTCGAATGAGCCTTTATTAAAGGAACTTCTGAAGTACGCTTTGCTCATCCCCAGGAAACACCTCTAGATGATGACTCTTACTAACTTTGAGGGAATCCTTGAAAATGAGTCATTCGAAGGTATGTTCTTACCTTTATTGTGGACTTACAGAATTTACTTGTACACTTTACTTTAAGAGTACTTCAAAGAAAATGAGTTTCTCTTACTAAAGTCCAAATCAAAGACATTCGGATGAATTATTTAACCTAAAGCCTTGAAAGATCCTATGATAACCTTTCCTCACCAGGGATGATTGATCATGAAAACCGAATCGTCCACTGAGAGACTTACATGTAAGGTCTCTACATGGGCAAATTCGTTAAATATACTGATCACCCTATAAAAAAGATAAAGTTACTTCGGCCTCTTTTTGAAGGAGTATGGATTGAACTACCAAAAGGGAGTCCTTTAGAAATGGATAAAGGTCTGAGAAATATCTGTAAAATCTCGAATGACTCGTTTATATAAAGAAGATTTAAGTAAATCCCCAATTCATTCACGTGCTAAAACCTCAGTTACTTATATATCTGATACATTTGAAGGGATTTTTGTCTTATCAGGTATGACGGTGATAAGAACGAAATGTTGCTTTATAGAGCTTTATGCATGACATACATGTCATCTGATCCATGAACTTCTAGATTCTAAAGCAACGAATCACAGAGCAAGTTCACTTGAATTGAATGACTCATCACAATTTTCTTCTGGAAATAACTTATCCGCGTTGAAAACTCGTATACTTGGATATGCATTGCTGCATGGAGATATTTTCAAACTTATCTCTGGAGAATTGTCTAATTGACATATGTCCTGATCAAGAGAGGATGCAATTGGATGATTTCTCTATAAATAGCAGAGCATGCTCACAAATCAATTAAATCGATTGATCTGTAGACATTACTCACAACCTATCACCTTCAAGTAAAACACACAGATACTTGAAAGACTAACAATGATAGCTTATCAAGAAAACATGTAAGAAATGCTTGTGTCCTTCGAACATTGAGGTTCTCTTGTTCTGTAGTCTACGTCCTTATTGACATGCCTGACATCTCAATCTCCCTTCCTTTGACCATTTTTTTGTCGTATTTATAGATTATATTTTAGGAAGAAACATTCAAGATAGAACAGATGCGCGACAATTTAGGCTATCATGAAACAAACTCTTCAGACTACATCTCTGTTGGTACACTCGTGTATTAGTGAATTCGAACTTTACAAAATAAAGTATTTGAATTTTAGGTTATGACAATTTATGTATCACCAGTACTCAAATTTAACTGAAGATATAATTTTTGACAATTCAAACTAATTATTCTAAGGACTATGATGATGATAAGGATTCACCATAGCATTATATCGCTATCATACAAGCCTCGTTATTTTCTACTAGTGATCAGGCAGGCTAATTAAACCCCACTTTACACGTGGCGCTTTCTTAAAAGCATGTGTATACATTTTTGGGTATAGCCACGTACACTGGATCATTCAATAAAGCTGTAATGGTTGTACAGCCGTCATTTTCACGTGCCAGCTGTCAGCAACTGCGTACGATGATTAGACTGTTTGGTGAAAATGTGATATTTGAACCGATTCAAAGATATATGACCGTCCTTATCACCAAAAAGGAAATAGCTTCTTGGAGAAGCAACCTTTTTTAATTCCATCTTGTGAGAGAACGCCACGTGTCCCAACCTCAACAAACACGATCTTTCATCCTTTTGAAATAGTCAAAAGACTAAGAACTTATATTCCCATGGCGCACTACCTTCTTGGCACTCAAGGGAATGAGGATTTTACTCTTCCTTCGAAGGACCTTATTTTACTCGAAGGACATATCTAGGGGCATGCTACCCCTAATAGACTTCTCAAATAGCTAAGGTTTCAATAAAACCTCAAAATCACATCTACTTATTCTCTAGAACATATTTCGAGTGGTTTTATTACATTACCTTTATATTTTAAAGGTATTCTACTTGAGGAAAGATCTTCCAAGATCTTCAAGGGAAGACATTCGAAGGGACTTTCTGTACCTTCTAACTCAGGAGTCATTCTTGGATCATGTTCATAGACTTTGAAGGACCACTTTTACGCTTTGTCTTAAAGGATCACAAAGCAGGTATATTCCTTCTCATTGAAGAAACCTCGAAGGAAAAATTCGAGGGACAACTACGAAGGACAAATCCGAAGGGAAGGACAAGTCCAAGAGACGAATTCGAAGAACAATTCCGAAGGATGTCTTCACAGGCTACCACCTCCAGATGGTGAATTCGAAGGAGGTATGTTCCCTTCTACCAAAGGTGAATTCGAAACTAAGGATTATGTCCTCCTCGAAGGACACGACTTGGGTTTACCCCATCAGATGCAATCTTTTATGCATCCGAATTATAAAACCTAGACTTAAAGTCTCTTTTATTCATTCTTATGGATTGATTTCGAGTCATACATGGGACTTTCACTTCTAGAAGCAAATCCTCAGTGGAAAGGGCTTTAGAAATTGAAAGCACGCCATCTCCATAAATGTTTCCTGAAGATAGCCCACGGACTTTGAGAACGTCATCTCACTTCACTTTGAAGGAATTCATATGTTTACTACTAATTTCATTTAAGTAGAATGCACTCAGATTGATTGCTGTAGCTATGAACCTTAAAGGATTTCAAGGTAGACTCCTCTTTACATGGACGATTGATCATGAAAATGAGATCCCTGATGAGACACTCAACTTCGATTTCTCTATATAGGTAATTCGAGAATACATTGATCACCCTGTAAGTATACAGTTGCTCTCGATATCTTTCAAAAGAAGTTAGCCGCCAAAGGGAGTTTTTCCTTCGAAATATACGAATTCAGAAAAGTACTTATACATTGAATTGTCCCCTAAAAAGCGATTGAGACAGATTCTCATAATGGAAAGCACATGGTAAAAATCTCTACTTATAATATCTGCTTTCTAACTTATCTAAAAGGGTTTTTATCTTTTTTCTGGAATGGTGGCAAGAATGGTGACGTTGCTCTTGGGATTTGTGTAAAAGTGACAAGCGCTTCCTAATCCGTGTTGCTCAAGTTCCAAAGCAACCTATCGCAGAGCAGGTTTTTAATGTTTGAAATGATTTGGTCTCTTTCTCTGTAAATAACTTAGGCGTGTTGAAAAACAGGTGTCATCCCGGATACATTTTAAGACCACGTATCACTTAGGATTTGCTTAGCGCGTAAGGGTCCCCCTTTGAATGCTTAGCCGAGTGACACTTGTCCTATTTAGAGTAGAAAGTTCTCTACAAATAGCAGAGTTTATCCTCCATTGAAGAGGATCTGAAGATCTTATTATTTGATCAAAAGTCTAAAAATTGGAGAATATAAGATTTCTCTGAACTTAAGAAATAGAAACAACAGTAAGTAAATGCACTAAAAGAGAAATATGATAGTCTTCAAAATATGATGTTTTACTGCTCTAAAATTGCATTCTAACTGCCTTTTCAGTTATTGCAATATTTCATTCTTCTTACATCTTTCATTTATCTCATTTTTATGTCAAAGTTGACAAAGAACGCTCTTAATAAAACGATTGCGCGATGTTTTAGACTGTGTCCCTACCTTTTCTCTTAACGACTTATTGTAACCGACTCGCATATGTTAATTGTTATTATCTTCTAATATAATATGTTTAGTCGTTTACAATTACAAACCCGTAATCAACGCTACTACAAGAAATAAAAATTCATGCCTAAAATAAGAAACACGATTAACGGTGACACGATGGCGGCATTCCCTAGTTTGAATTTTATTACCAAAATAATTGTTCTAGGACGATACCTTACATTTCTTCATCGTTACTTTACATGTGCGTCGGAAATGTCAATCAACGGTTTATGATAAATGTTGTGGGTATATCAAGAACCAATCTACGTTTCACGTTGGTAATATTTAGTTTCCTTTTTCAACACGATTTACAGCAATTCAACAATTCTGATTTTCGTAGTATGTCATTAAGTTACGAATGAGAGTATTCCATTATTGCCCAAGTTTAAGAGAACACCTTACGCAAGACCGGGATTTTCTGTGAGCAGAAGTCATGTGAGCGCCGTGCAAGTGTAAAGACAACACCCGCTCTTGAGTGTCGTCTCTACACCACATGACACTCACAAAGCTTATGCTCACAGAAGATCCGCTCTCCCCTTGCGCAATATTTGATCTACAAAGAGCTTATTAACCTCCTTTCTTTAGAATGTCGGATTAGAATCATGAGTTTGGTTACAACACGACAAAAATCTTGATAGCCAATCAAAATAGACCACTTCAGCCTTTGATGTGACTAGCTACAGAATTCAAATGGCATCTCAGGGGTGACGCTACAGGGCGTTGAGGGTTGCCACGTTTACACCTCATAAGATTAGAGAATATCTGTCGATGCCTTTACCTGGCTCCGGTATTTCCGGGAGTAATGTATTAATATACGCTGAGATATACAGTAACTTTTGTAATCGTGAATGTTCCCGTGATGTGAGGTCGATAGGTTCTCAGACATCTATAGTAAACGAAATATCTATATATATATTAGTAAAAATTCCGAAGAGACAAATGAACACGAACAAGAAAACTGCTAAGAACACCTTCTCTGGTTCTTCTCTACAGTGAGTAAGCCTGAACCCAGTTTTTAAAAAGTTACTCTACAAAAAGCCGCTTTTGATAGCTGTCAGAGCTTTTCTCCAAAGAACCATTTCGAATTCTGGATTTGTCTCGGAAGTCTCAGATTCTAAGGTAACTTTTCGTGTTTGTGCTTTAAGATTCTTTAGCTTTTAACCAATCAAATTTCAATATATGCTTTCTTTTCAGTCTCTGTTTCGAAGTTGCAGTTTTTGTGCTGAAATAACGGATTACAGTTACAGGCAAAGACTTTTCATGTTTCTCTTCTGAGATTCGTCTCAAAATGGATATTTTCTTGCTAGGTTGTCCTGGAATACAGCAGAAATCCGTAATTTTCGAGTTTCTGAAGTGGCTCTCGTTTCTTCTTTTGTTGCATAATTATGATTCTGTTTGGCTCACGCTTCTTCTTTCGTTGTGTAATTTTGATTCTGTTCTCTGATTTACGGATCATTTTAGCAGGTAACTGAGATTTATTAGTTCTTGAGAATTTGCTGAAGGTATCGAATGCTAAAGCATCTGATTTCTTGTCCAGAACGCTAATTTTACTTTAAATCAATCAATAATCTCATTTGTTCTAGATCTAGTTGTTCTTCGTGGATTTCATCAGTTCTATAAGAGAAATACAATGTTTTAAGTGAAAAAAAAAGCTTCGAAACTCTTTCTGCTACTTGAAGAGCTTAATTAATTCCTCTCTAATTCGTAGTTCTGGATCATTTTCTTTAAACGCGATATGAAATTTCGTTCAAGAAGGATTATTAACAATGCTTAATTAGGATTCTCTTTTTCGGCAGAAGTAAAAGGATTTCTAGAGCAAGAAAAGAGAGAAAATGAAAAATTCGGTTTCAGATCAGAGCTTCTACATTGAGAGCGAAGATGAGGATGAGGAAAAGGCATCTAATAAAGGGGGAGATGATGGCAACGATTCAGATTCTTCCAGTGCTTCTTCGATCGAAAGCCACCAGCAGCGACCTAGTTCTTACAACACTTCATGGCCACAAAGTTACAGGTATGGATAGATTGCTCTTCGCTCCACTTCTCACTAGATCTGGTATGGATAGATTGCTCTTCGCTCCACTTCTCACTAGATCTCATCTTTCTCTCTGTTTGATCCTCATTTTTTCTTTCCGTACTTGTTTTGCTGCCCGGCTTGTGCTTATGGATAAGCACTCATTGGATAAGTTGCTCAATGGAAGCACTTATCCACAGCAACATTAAATTTTTTATTTGAAGAAAATAGCGTTTGGTAAATACATTTATTTAGGTGCTTATAAAAATTTAGGGGTAAAATAGGTATTTTAAAAATATTATTAAAATTTAGAAATAATATTTATTTAAATGCTTATGATAGTTTAGAGTAAAATAAGTATTTTAAAAATATTACTAAAGTTGTGAAATAGCCTAACGCACAAGAGTTTGGGAGAAGCTGCTCTAAGTAGCTTCTCCTTATGGGTAGCCTTCCTAATCACATTTAATTTTAAAAGGTGCTTATATAAGCTATAAGCTGCAATAAGTACTTATAAAAGCCGGAGTAAACACAACCTTTGTTGATCTTTAGCATGTAATTAAAGCAAAAAATCATTTCTTTCTTTGCCGCTTAATTGTCTTGGTTTATCGAAAAAGCCAAAAAATAATTAGATTTACTCTGGCTGGCTAATTTTAACTTTATTTCTGTGTTTGGCGGTTTATTATTACTATTTTCATATTTGCTTTTGTTTTGATCTAAAGAGGTTATTTGCTTCTACTTCTGAATCAAACAAGAAAAACTAATATTTTACGTACATTAGATTTATATAGGTTTCTGGAGTTATCTAATACAGTAAGGAGCAACATTTAGAAATATCATGAGATAAAGACTAGAGGTAGGTGTTACGAGTAACAATAATAGAACACAAGCTGAGGCAGGTCAAGCTTAGCTCTTTTCGTAACCAAGCTGATTGAATTTGATTCTATATGGATTCAAATCAGTGAAAAAATAGGTTTATGTTTGAATTTTACGATTTTGAATCATTTGATTTGTAACACCCAAGAAAAATGACTTCTTTTTTATTGAATGATTTTTCTTTTTTGATTTAATCCTTGTTTATATAAATAATATTTTAAATAATTAAATGTACATTAAAAAAAATATTATTTACATATTTTAAACAATAAAAAATCATTTTTTTAAGAGAAATGTCAAAACCTAAATCCTAAACCCTACTTTTATTAAAATCAATTCAAAATTATGATTCCATTTTAAATGGCCATAACAATTTTCTAGTCAATTCATAATTTAACAACCTTGTATTATAATATGTTAACATGTATATTTGATACCACTATATAAAATTATAAATATTATATATTATATATACAAACCGAGTGGAACCTATGGCTCAAACTGATTAATATAAGGAACTTTTTTTTTCTGACGTAGGCTTGGATCATGAGCCTAATTATAGTGCTCTAAGCTTGACTCATGTCGGCGAAGCCCAAACTTGGAGTAGATTCCAATCAAGTCAGTGAAGCCCAAATTATAAAATTATTATTTAGAGTTATGGCGTATGAGTAAACAAGGCATCGGTAGTGTTCATTTTATTATCTCAAAAAAAAAAAAAAAACCTAAAATAAAAGAAGAAAATTTGTCCCATTCACCTTAGATATTGCCTTTACAAAATCATAACCCTTAATTTACCTTGGCACATGAAATTCCAAATGCTACTCATTATAAAGGCAAATTTGGAACTGTACACAGTTGACTGTACCTGATATAATACTTTGAAATGATGTCAGGTAAGATGAGAAATCTTTATCAGATTACCTTAGTTTGAATTGTCCTCTATATTGAAAGATCAATCTACCAATCAATTACCAATGGTGCTTTTTTCCCAACTAGCTGAGGTGGCTAACAAGAATACTTTTCCATTTCTATAACCTGCTACTATGTTCTAGGTCAAATTACAGAATCCTCCCTTGGATATCCTAATCTAATTTTTTGTTTTCATTCAAGTCAAGACTGTTCAACCTTATCATAGCTGATCCATGAGAAAATACCAGTAGCCCAACCATTGTTTATTGAAAGTTTACTTATGATTTTTTTTATTAAAATTTCAGACAGTTGTTTATTGAAAGTTTACTTATGATTTTTTTTATTAAAATTTCAGACAGTCAATGGATATGTACAGTAGCGTTGCGTCACCAAATATTGGGTTTTTGGGCACTCCAAACTTATCCAGATTAAGCAGTTCTTTTCTTTCGTCGTCATTGACAAGGAGACACACTCCTGAAGTACTCTCCACCTTAATTAAACCTTTGTTACCTACAGTAGAAGGCGATCAACAACAACAACGGCGAAGTTCTCATGCTCTGCTTCCTCCCCTCATTCCTTCAAGAAAGTCTTTTAAGGCAGGCCCCGACCAGAAACCCTCAAAGATCTCACATGAGCTACCGATTGCTCGCCAGTGCTCTTATGGACAAGCGGTTTTGAACGGTAAGTCACTTGATCGTATTCTATATCATTATAATATTCTAACGATTGCCTTACCAGGAACTAGAGTTGAGGAGAGCATTTCATTTGATACAAAAATGATAGAATATTGATTGGAACGTGAGCATACACGTATGTATGCTACACATCCAATTATTCCTCACACCATTTCTAAAAGATAAAATCAACTAAATGTTTGAAGTGGATTATATGCGGGTGGTCTTGCCGTGTGGGTGAGTGCGGGCGGCACTCTATTGGGCACCAGCACATGTGAATAAAAAAAAAAGCAAAAAAAAAAAGCATTAAGTACCTTTTTTTTATTCACACGAAATTCGTTAACGTGGATCAATAGAGTACCACACAACAAGGCTACCCACACAGGATCCGCTCTCTGTATATGCACGCACGCTCCTTCAGACGATATTCCATATTCGTAATAACTCAAATTAACTTGCCCCAACAATTATAGTCCACTCACTGATGCTCCAATCAAGAGCCTCGGTTAGACACAGCTACCGGGTCTCACATGAAACAAATCAGAGACAAGTTAAGTGGTGACAAATTATCATTTGATATTCAAGAATTTTTTTCCATTATCTTTCTCTTGATTTCTATTGGTGACTCAGCCGGCAGCCAACTTGACAGAAGTGGGACCCAAACCGGAAATTGATCTTACTCTTACAAACATGAAAAAAGCTCTGGCAGAAAAATGCTGACTTGCAGCCAATCATGGAAGGCACGTTGATAGGATGCAACTATTTTCCAAGGCACGTTGATAGGATGCAACTATTTTCCAAGGCACGTTGATAGGACACCACGTCCATGACGCCAATCATGAATGGATTAGATCCTTTTATGAATATTTGTTTTTGAAATAGCCCCAGGCCTCGAACATCCCCGCAACAGAAAAAGACCTGCAGCCTAATGGGCTTAAACTTCTTTGCCTTGGACAATGGACCGGTTAGATCTTTTTGTCACTGCCTGCATTAGTTTATGCTAAACAGAGTTGCATCCATGCAGGTCGGCCATGTTTGTCCCATGGTCAGGGATTATACTGTAGATGACTCCAACAATTACTTAGATGGGTAGAATTATGTTTCTTTTAGGATAAGTCTTAGACCGACTGTCTTGTGGAGGGATCTCTTGCCTTAGACCAATCTACTTATACAATTTTTTTAATGGCGGGTGGTGGATATCGTCTAGAGCGAGATGCCTGAAAAATCAGCTGTGTAATATGTGCCTATGTATCCACAGACGTGTATGGATATGCATCACGTACGCCTCCCGATTTAGAAGAGCTGATTGCAGCGGGACAATTGTGGTGTAATCTGCGCACACCTTTAAACATATACAGACACACTGGAGCTGATGCTTGAATTACCATCTCACTCCAAACGATGTGAGGCCAAATCTTCCTAAGGTTGCTTTCTATAATTCAAGCTGCTAGGATAAAAGCCAAGCTCTTGATGTCCTTTAGTAGATAGTTAGCTGGAAATGTCGCGTGGCTTATGTATCCCTTATGGCCTTATCTATACCGTATTCTGACCAGGAAAAACAAGTAATAGGTCTTGCCTATGCAAATAAAATAGTAGTTAAAAAAAAATTAAAACTTTATATCTGAAATCCAACTTGTCACATTTTATTTCTTTCCAAGACGAAAATATTCTAAGGTATGATGACTCTAAGGCACGTAAAAGTAAAAAGCCAGTAACAATTTTCTTTATAATTATTCATGTTATAATATTCTTTTAGTATTTTTATTAATATATAAAAATATCTTGTCTGATCATCTATTGAAATATTGTGTTTCTTTACCTATTGGATGGAACTCTCATTAGCACAGAGTTAATTAACTGTTACTTACTAGGGCTGATTTAATCAATTATTCACTTAATTACGTACATAGCTGATCCATTCAAACATTAGCGCAGGACTGAACGTTCTGTGTGGAGTTGGAATCCTTTCCACTCCCTATGCAGTGAAACAAGGAGGTTGGGCTGGGCTTTCTATACTTGTAATCTTCGGAGTGCTCTCTTTTTACACTGGAATTCTTTTGCGGCGTTGCTTGGACAGTGAACCTGGCCTCGAGACATACCCAGATATTGGTCATGCCGCATTCGGTACTGCTGGCCGTATCACCATCTCCGTAAGTCTCACTCTACAAAACCACACCTAGCCAGCAGTTTTTTAAAATCAGAAATAATGAGAGACGAATGTAACTGACGATTTCCTTTGTTTCTTGCTTGTTGTGTTTGCAGATAGTCTTATACGTGGAATTGTATGTAAGTACACTTGGCTGAACTCTCTGTCTTTCCAATTTGAGGTTTTTGTAAGATTTAATGAATCCATTATAGCTTAATCAGTAGTCCTGTTTGGGTGTTTGGATCACTCCATGTATGGCAAAGCAGGGAATTTTGATTATTATATGTCCCTGCCTTTGACTGGAATGGAACATATTCACACAATGTACACTGGAAGTGAAAACCCGTCCTCATTGGAGTGTTAAGAAAGAAAGATAAACAGAGATGAAGAACACAGATAAAGCACACACAAACACAACGATTTACATGGTTTGACAAAAAGTGTCTATGTCCACGGATACACACAAGATTCTACTATTCTCATAAGCTTAAAAAAAGTGTTACAAGAGCAGCCACCAAAAGTATGATAAATACCCTACAGTTAGGGCTAAACAAAACACTAATTGAAATTACTATTTTACCCTTCGATCCCAGAGCTGGATCATCAGTACTCCCGAATGCCTCAGTAGCATCAGTCTCCACATAACAACACGGAGGACTCAGAATATTTGCAATAGAGCGGTTTTGGATGAATTGTAGTCACATTTTTGTCATCTCAGCCTCATTTGATGGGATAAATCAAGATCATGTGAAGACATCTCCACATACACACACACAAAAAGGCACATCTATCTGCCAGTTTGTTGACTAATCATATAATTTTTTATATGGACAGCACATGGCTAAATGCCAATGAAATTTATGTGGATAATAGTAGGCCTGCCTAGAATGAATCAGATGCAAATCAGGTGTGATAATACATATGTCTAATACAATTATATATATATATATACATAAAAGCATATATTATATAATTTGAACATTACTAATTTTTCTTTTCTATATTTGAGCATCATCAGTAGTTGACACAAGTGAAAATACCGTCCTATAATCACAAGATAAGCCATATTGTATATGCGGAAAACCATTCCCTTTTTCTTCACTGTAATAAATTGTCTCGGCTTTTGATTTCTTGCATTCAAATTGTTCATTTTGATGACAGTATGATGCAATGTCTCAATATATCTTGTTGTGGGAAGATAGGATGCAAGGGTGACATAAATGTCAAATGAGGATATGATTGATACATTTTTGATATAGAGTTTCTAAAACAGATACTTTGGCATTTTTGTTAGACTTGACTAAAATTATCCTTTCTGCAGGCTTGTTGCGTTGATTATATAATTTTGGAGAGTGATAACTTGTCATCTTTATTCCCAAATGCACATCTAAGCTTGGGCGGGTTCGAGTTGAATTCCCACCATCTCTTTGCATTGATGACCGCTCTTGCTGTGCTTCCTACAGTTTGGCTTCGAGACATGAGTATTCTCAGTTACATCTCAGGTGAGAGCAGTAGCCTCTTCAAGAGTTTTTATTTTTGTCTTTTTGCCCTTATAGAACCTACACAGCAGCAAAAAGAAGGTTGATGATTTCATTGAACTGACATAGAGGATTCAGAATAACTTAGGCTGTGTTTGATTAGTTGGAAAAGGATAGAAAGGAAAGTAAAAGAACACTTTCCTTCAATTTCCATTGTTTCCCCTTTGTTGTAAGAGGAAAGTTTGAGGGACTTTTCATTAAAAGTGGGATACTTTTGAAAAAATACTTTCCAATGGGCCAACATTTTCTAATGAACCAAACATATAGATTTCGTTGGAAAGTTAGTTTTCCTTTCCCTTCTTACAAATTCTAGCTAACCAAACATAGCCTTATAGAGCCACAAAAACCCTAGGAATTAGTGAAGTGGTTTTCAGGGCTGATGCAGCAGGGTTCATTGAATTGATTCCAATTCTACCAAGTCATCTCATTGAATTTCTTTTCCTGATCAACAAAGAAACAGATTTTTCGGTCTGCCTTACCATATTTGAAAAATGCAAAAACCAACGCATGCGATCCTGTAAAAGGACAGAAAAATTACAGAATTGACAAAAAAGAAACTGTGTTGTTTTAATTCAATTAGGTTGAGAAGCGCTGAACGAGGCTTCCTAGCATCCCTCGACCATATTAAGATTGTCATGTGAAGCAATGACATGGGGTTTCATGACATGTAGGCTGGTGTAGTCATAGATAGGCCACATGACAGAGGATCCCTTGCCCCTCTCACCAGACAACGCCCCAAAGATGAAATTCATACCATTCCATCACATGATTGAAGATTGTAAAATTCATATTTCATAACATACCAATCACATTGTTAAGGATGAGCGGATCCACCAGACATAAAATACTAAATTATCCAGGCTCAGGATTAAGGCTTAAATTCATGGATTTCCAAATCTTATGTTGTCTTGAAAACAGGTTCAAACATTTGAATTAAAGTTAACAGCTTTTATGTGCCTATGATATGATGCGGGGCTTTTAAGTAACTATTAGTGTTAGAGATAGTGGGTGGCTTATATTCACTAGTCTCTAGATCCAAGGGGAGGGACCTGAGGGTCCCCATGGGGCTGATATTGAGGATTTGCCCTATTTATCAGGTAAGAGTACAAGTTGTAACCCTAATTCATTTTTGACATAGTGGAAACTTCTTTTCTCCCATGGACGTAAGCTTTGCTGAACCACGTGTATTTGTGTTCATTGTTTTGATCTTCGTTTTAACTGTTTATTATTATTGCTTGATCCCGATCAACACTTAGTAATGTGTTTCCTCTGATTCCAGCTGGTGGAGTTATCGCATCGTTACTGGCGGTTCTCTGCTTGTTTTGGATTGGATTGGTTGATCAAATTGGCTTTGAGGGCAAAGGGACTACAATAAACCTCACAAACCTTCCTGTTGCCATTGGTCTTTACGGGTACTGCTATTCAGGACACGCTGTCTTCCCAAACATCTATACATCAATGGCGAAGCCAAACCAATTTCCATCAGTTCTCTTAGCATGGTAATCTGACGGTTCTCAGCTTCATTATTGCTGCAGTGAAGAATTTTTTTTTACAACTTTACCTATAAAAGTTATCCTCTGCTCTTGGTTTGATATTTCATATTTATTTTGTTTGTAACTACATAGCATTAATTCTCTCACGTTTTTAACTATAATTTTTCAATGTCTTGTAGTTTTACTATTTGTGCTCTGTTGTACGCTGGAGCTGCTGTAATGGGATACGCATTGTTTGGGGAATCAACGGCATCACAGTTCACTCTTAACATGCCCCAAAACTTGGTTGCTTCTAAGATTGCTTTGTGGACTACGGTATATATGCCATTTAAAACTTGCTATGATTCTCCTCTTTGGGGCCCATTTTCTAGTGTTAATTCTTGATTTTACACACTAAAATTTGATCTCCTCGAACTAATGTTGCTACCAAATTATGGACAAAATAATTTTTTGATCGAAAATAGGAAAATAAATTTCAGAAAATTTAGCACTAGGTACTGAGATTTTTTTTTTTTTTTTGAACTAGTATCCTGTAGGAATGTAATTGAGGACATTTATTCATAGATTTCTATTTTTCATAACACATTTTCTTTTCTTGGTTTATTTTGTTGCAGGTAGTTAACCCATTCACCAAATATCCTTTTGGCTTGAATAATCCTGTAATATAAAAACACTGCTAAGAGGTGGTGATTTATAATCTCATTTCCTTCATCATATAATAGAGGTTGGTGTCTAAGTTTCAACAAAAAACTGTTACATCAATAACGTAGTCTCTCTTACTTCATTATCTCACAAGCATGTACAGCTGGTGTATTTCACTGTGTATTTGCAATTTAGGTCTCATTGTTTGTTTATGCAAAATCATAGAAGAATAATGAAAGTTTATTCCCCTTAACTGGATTTCACATATGCGTTAACGATAACCCCGGTGGCACTGAGTCTGGAGGAGTTGATACCATCAAACCATCTCAAGTCTCATGTATATTCAATCCTCATTAGAACAGCTTTGGTCATTTCTACCTTGTTTGTGGGTCTTGCCATTCCTTTCTTCGGTAAGTCTAATTTCTTCATAATAGATAAACTTCAAGCATATTGGAAAAAAGTGTAAAGAAAGAGAGAAACACACACACACATAGTATGCTTCCTTACATTCATTTTTAACCGCAAAATCAGTATGCTTTTTAATCCTCAATTCATACCTTCTTTATCAATTTTCAGGTCTGGTATTGGCCTTGATAGGATCTTTACTCACAATGCTTGTAGTAAGTTTTCTTCTGCTTTGTGACATTTTTTTTTTATTCTCTTTACTAAGAAGGGAAATTGAAAGAAATAGATTGTATATATGTATTTAGATTGTACTGGTACTAATTTATTTATCCTTGACAGACTTTGATACTTCCATGTGCTTGCTATCTAAGCATCTTGAGGGGTAAAGTCACCCGGTTTCAGGTACGCCCGGTATTACTCCCTCGGTCCGAAGTTTATCATTTGATCTATATATTCTCTCTTTTCTGTAAAACATGTAGTAAAAGTACTATAAAATAGATAGTTCATATAACCTACATTGCATTGTCTTCAGACCATGCAACTTGTGATTGCTACTCAATCAATCTATTCTATCAATGAGGCTTACCTTTTTTTATTTTGTCATTTCAACTAAAGAAATAAAGCTGATATATAACTTAACTGTTAGTCTTAGAGATAGTGGGTGGCTCATATTCTCTAGTCTCTATATCCAAGGGGGAGGGACTTGAGGGTCCCATGGGAGGAGCGAAGCAGTGGTACGGTAAGGGTATATTGAAGATTTGCCCTATATATCGGATAGAGTATAAGTTGTGACCCTAATTATTTTTTTTGACATAGTGAGGACTTTTTCTTTAGAGCTTCTCTCCCGTGGATGTAGGCTCTACCGAACCACATCATAACTGTGTGCATTGTTTTGATCTTTATTTTACTATGTTTATTATTATTGCTTGATTCGGATCAACATTAAGTTATTAATTAAAAAAACTTGTTTTGTTGCAGGCATCACTATGTGTTTTGGTTATTATAGTAGGTACCATATCATCAGCTGTCGGAACCTTTTCAGCCGTTTCTAAAATTATAGAGAACTTGAGTTGAAGTATTGGAGATTCTCCAACAAGATGAGTGAATATTTTGATATGTTGGACTGAATTCTCAATTTTCCTTTTTTTATATTCTATTTATTGCATATTCAGGATTTTGTTGTTCCTCTGTCATTTATCTGCCTAAAGATATCATGATTTTAGCTTAGCGAGTTTTGTAAGGAAAGGATAAACAAACCAGTTGTTGGTCAATCAATGGCTTTACCGATGGTCTGTCGATGGTTGTCGATAGACCCATCAGTGAACCGATGGTTGTCGATAGCTTTTCCCCGAGAGTGGACAAATGTCAGCAAACCAACGAATATGTTGATGGATTGCGATTTCCCCGAATAATTGGGGTTTTTCCCATCTCCACTATCACTAAAATATGCAAATAATATTATGTTACACCCAAAACGGTATCCTAAACAAGTTTACTTAGCGTAAGTAAAATGCACAGTTGTCGGCACCTGAGAGGCTTACCAATTCTGGGTTGAACCAGTTCGTTTACCTGTCTCACACCGGCCTAAACCACGGGGTGGCCGTTCCGGGATGAGGTTTCCCTGAAGGGGTGAGTGTCAATAGAAAGGTGAGGGCCGGGATTGAAAAAAGAGCCTAAGGAAAGTGTCAGAGATGCTGCAGAGCTTTAATGGCTACCTCAAATAGAGAGTTCAATCATATTTTACTGTAACTTTTCTCCCTCTTCAAAAAGTTGCATTTACTCTTGGGGAGTGAAGGCTTTTATAGCCTTCCACCTCTGGTGGATCCCTCTCATGGAGTGACAAGTGTTGCACATGTCTGATGTTACAAGGACACATGTCACTGCGGGAGAGGCTGACAGTGTGGTCTGCAGTTTAGTTAATCCCAAACGTCATTTACGTGAACTTCCACCGTCCACTTGGGCCAATGGGATTGGTTCTCTGGCCCCCATTCCTGACAAGGGTTCCTCGATTCCCCCCCCCCCCCCCCTCTTTTCTGTTTGGACCAAAAGTCGTGCAATGATTGTTTGGAGCAAAGGTTGTGCAATGATTGAGAATCGTGGGGTGGGAGAATCGAGTTTGAATCATGCAAAAGCGTCAATCCCATAAGATGTCTATCCATGAAGAAAGCTTTGGGCTGTCCTCTCCGGGTTTAGGTTCTTCATAGACACATGGTCGGCAGAAATGGGATCCTCCTAGAAACGGTCAGGCATGATTCCCTATGGCGGGTCTCAAAGGGGTCTGCCAATCGCGTTTATTGAGTATTCCAATATGTTAGGTCAACGGGGTTTTGTCGCTATCCCTCGGGATCGCGCCCCTAAAGCAACCGGTAGGCTTGGGCTAGTCCTGGCTTGAGCATCAACCTTCAATCCGTGCCCCAGGGCGAAGCAGTGGTCTCTTCAATACTTAGGCATTTTGTCTTGGCATGCCACCAGGAGCCCTCCCCTTTCTTGGCGGGGGGGGATAACACCCTCTCCCTTCCGAGGGGAGGGTCGGACCCTTCTGAAAGGGGTTCATATCCGGTAAGGGGATTACCCTTACCTCGGGATCTGGTGGGGGTTAGCCCGACCTCATGACCTTTGAAAGGGGTCTACCTTATATCCGGTAAGGGTTTTACCCTTACCTCAGGATCCTACGGGGGTTAGCCCGGCCTCGTGATGTTTGAAAGGAGTCTACCTTATATCCGGTAAGGGGTTTACCCTTACCTCGGGATCCGGCAGGGGTTAACCCGGCCTCATGGCCTTTGAAAGGGGTCTACCTTATATCGGGTAAGGGGTTTACCCTTACCTCGGGATCCGGCCGGGGGTTAACCCGACCTCATGACCTTTGAAATGGGTCTAACTTATATTCGGTAAGGGGTTTACCCGTACCTCGGGATTTAGCGGGGGTTAGCCCGGCCTCATGACCTTTGAAAGGGGTATACCTTTTATCCGGTAAGGGGTTTACCCTTACCTCGGGATTCAGCGGGGGTTAGCCCGGCCTCATGACCTTTGAAAGGGGTATACCTCGGGATCCGGCGGGGGTTAACCCGGCCTAATGAAGGATTTGCGTGTTTGAAGTGACTGGGCTCGTGTGGGTGACAGCTCTTGCCACGTGGCACACGTTCATTAGCCCAATTTGAATTTACAAAAATGGGGTCATCATTAGCCCCCTGCGCTTAAAACATGCCGACGTCACACGTTATGAGCGCAAATCTCGGCACAGTGATCCGCCGCAGTCTTTAGTCGTCGCATGATTGGCTGGGTAATGTAGTTGCTGAAGGGCAACCGTCGCAGGGCTTTTCTCAAGCATGTTAGAGAAGTAGCATTAAATGCGAGTTGAGGTGGCATGCCGGGGTTGGGTTACCGTTTCTCTGCCTCAGTACCCTCCAAGCAGTCATTTGACGGTCCCCGTGCAGTCTAATCATTCCTCCTTGTTTATAAGGGGATGAACCACCTGGGGTCCAGGTTTACTTGTTCATTCTCTTGAGTTGTCTTCTTCCTCAAGACTTTCTGTATTCTTTCCAGGCGTTCAACAAACCTTGAGAAATGGCACCCATGAAGACTCAAGGAAAGAAGAAATCAGAGGCATCCGGAAGCGGTGCTACTCATGAGTCTCCCCGGAGGACTTCAGACTTCTGGTCGGGGGTGCAAGGGTGGATCCCCCCAGTCTTGAAGGGTGAACAAGCCCTGTGCAACCCCTATCCATAGTTCTCTGGGGACTTGGAGAACTGCAAGATCTTCAAGGAGGTCCCCTACTTTCGGATCTCACGAGGGTATTATCCTCTTTCTCCCACCGGTTTTAGGTCTCACCTGGGTGGCCTTACCGGATGGGAAAGTTGGTGCCGGTCGATGCTTGCCGACTGAGAACAGAGCCAAAAGCTGAAGCAGGTAGGCATCTATGACGCGGTACACGCATCATTGTTTGATGTTTCCTAGAACAATGCCAGTCTGGGGGAGTTGGTGGTGAGGTGGAGTCCTCGTACTCACACCTTTCTTACCGCCTTTGGGGAGATCACTCTCACTCTTGAGGACGTGGAGGTCCTGGCCTGCTTGCCGGTGTTGGGGAGTCAGAACCCAGCACACATCCGACTGTCGAAAGAGGAGAAAGCGATTGAGGCCGAGCTGATAAGCGGCCTCAGGGAGTCGGCTAGGTGGCTGGTGATGAAGACGGGAATCGCGGTGGGCACCCTCGGCAAACGACGGACCAAACAGGGGTGGATCTGGTACTTTTGGCGGGAGGAGAGCGTCGACCGCCCGGCGAAGACGCTCTTCGTCGTGGATGGCGAAGGCAAGGATAGCCCGACGGCCTTCGAGGCCTTCATCACCCTGTGGCTGTCCCACTATGTCCTGCCGAGTTTCCTGGATGATAAGGTGAACGTGGCATTACTCCGGCTGGCCATTAAGTTGGAGTGGGGCATAACCGTGCCCCTGGATCGTCTGTTCCTGGGGAGCCTGTATGACAGTCTGGATCTGCTAACTGCAGACCAGCCTCGGGCCTAGGGGGAGCGCGTTATAGAGACGGTGGCTGACGTGGGCTTCCTCCAGATGTTCCTATGGGAACACTACCCAGGCTGCGCTCCTGCCACGATCCGTGAGGAGGAAAAAGTCACAGGGGACGAGGGCCCCTATCCCCAGGTGGCCTTCTGGTCTGGGGAACGCCTCAGGGCTGATATGGACATATCCTTTTGTCACGAACTATTCCAAAAATTTAAAATTTTCGGATTAAGTTGCGACCTTCACCCTATATCACTATGGAGGTGGATCAACATGGTCAAACATAAGTGGTAGACTAAACATTTCTAGTAAGATATAATTAATTGTTACAGATATGCTAAACTTGCAAGTCTAATGAAGTAAAGTCTACTTCTAAACTATACCAAGTAATCTACCATAGTACGCTACCCAATCTGAGATCTTCTCACGTCGCGACTAAGCGCCTGAACCTGAAATATTAAATAACATCCACAAGATGGAAGCCCGGATGAGTAATCCTTCAATTGAGTGTATTCACTCATGTTCCAGCATTTGAGAAAGTGCAAATGTGTACAATTGTGTAATAAGCAAAATATGTGTAAGTGGTGTATAATTGTGGCATACAATTATAGATAAAGTAATATAAAATTCTCTCACATCCTCACTGAGTATTACTCAGTGGTCAGTGATCTTACAGATACACGCATAGATTTTAAGTATGAGAATTAAGCCAAGTGTTTCATACAAGAGGCTCTTACAATAATATCAACACATAATATGCAATGTAGGAGAAATGTTACGTTGTTTGAGAAGTGAAATATCGTATGATCCCACATGATCTCGATCTCTATCCGGGGTGTCCCAGCAACTTGAATGCGCCCCAGGATGTCCCAGCAACCTGAATGCATCCCCCGTAAGTACGGACTAAGGGATAGGACCACTCTATGTGTACATCATATTTTTAAGGGTTTTCAACCTAGGAGGCACAATCTCCCCACTTATTTTTTATCACGGGCCTTCGGCCAAGACTTGTAGCCACCTGCGGTATTCCTCAGGGATTCATACATCTTCACAGCCCAACAGAAGGTATATACATGGCCTCACTAACTCCCAAGCTTACACCAACGTGCGGATCCTTAGGATAGCCTACCATCTTCCAAGCGTACACCAACGTGCGGATCCTTGGGCAAACATCATTCCTCAAGACTAATGAGGTTCCCTACATGGCTCAGCTTGGGTCCGATCATAGGGTCCTCTCGTAGGACTAAATGGCTATCAAGTCAATATCACAAGTGTCAGTCTAAACCCATGGTGTCATGAGGGGTTTTAGACCAGGCTATCACAGCCGGAAGTCCATATGCAACATTCAAATTCAAATCCTTTATTTAATGCAACAAACAAGATCTCATAGGCATATATTCAAACATTTAATCATATGGGCACAGTCCCATAATCTACCTTACTAAGAAAAATAAAACACATAACCTAACCTACTAATCAATTTAGGGCATATGACGTAACTTACTACGTAATATAAAACATATAACCTAACTTACTAAGAATATATATAATAGATCAAATTCTAACTACATATTTCTCTATATACTACTAACAGAAATCTAAATCTAATACAACCCTACAATTAAAGGAATAAGGCAAGTTGGGCACACCGGCACCAAACTCCCCATCAACAATATTCATTGGATGCATCAACATGATCCCATTCAACATATACATACATACGAGGCATCCGAGTCCCTAAACCAAATGCAATCATATAGAATAGTTATTAAGGGCATCTCAATATGCCTAAACTCACAGGTTAATAGGTAAGTAAAGCACCATAACATCCATTTGCATCTCAACATGTGTATTATGATAGTACAAAGCGAATAGGAAGGTTTGGGGGCCATGCTCACTCATCTCCCCGAAATCTTTTATTGCTCGGCCAAACTAAGAATCTAAATTTCAGGGTTGAGTGGTCGAATTTTGCATGAAAGGTCTATCTGACTCGGAAATAGGCTAAACACGTGTAACTAGTTAAGATACACGCGCTCCCATTGGAATCACTCCATTTGGACCAATGGAGCTGTTCAGCGAGGTCCTCGGCGACCATTAGGCGCGTCGAAATGTGGAAAAGCATGCCAAATGAGTTGGCACCTTGGGGTTTGGTCCAAAAGAGTCTCGAAAGATGAGAAGTCAAGTTAGTTTGGTTACTTAAGTATTTCGGCGACCATTAGGCTCGCCTAAGGGGGTTTCGGCGACCTCTTTGATGTGCCTAAACTTTCTTTGACGAGCAATCGTGAAAGTCACATTTGGCCTCTGAGATTCGGCAACCTCTTCGGTGCGCCGAAGCTGGGGAAAGGGCCAATGAGTCTGGAATTTCACAAGAAGCTTGGTTTTATACTCAGGAAGGTCCGAGTATGATTTAAATCCATATTCGTTTGGTCTACAACGGAGATTTGGGGTTTTCCCCCTTTTTCTCTCCACTTGGGTTTGATTTTTACACATGCAAGGTTAAATATGATGGTATGGTGTCTAGGGTTCCACATGCATCATCAAAGATGGTTTAAATCCCAAGGAGCAAGTGGGTATAAGGCAAACAACCCTTCTCCTAGGTCAAAATACCAAAACACAACCGAATAACACATTCAAAGTTAGGTACTCAACTTGGGGTGTTGCTGGGTGGGTCGTGGCTGCTCCATCGTGCATCCGAGAACTCCGGTGATCATCCATGAGCTCCAAATCCCATCCATGGGCTAAAAAATCCAAGAGAGAGAAGAGAGGGAGAGAAAATAGGTTTTATGAGCCAAGTGCTCTATTTATAGCCAAGCTGTGAATAGTGTCAGCACTAGGGGCAAAACAGGGTTTCCGGTTCTACATTTTCCGACTGGCCACCTATGCAGACTTTGTTAGAGGGCATTTTTCGGTAGGTCTTAGGTGGTTCTCGGAAGTCGAATAATGTGATTAATTAACGTATTTAATTATTTAAATCTTAATTAATCTCTAAGCTTTCAGCTGGCCAATCAGCTTAGTCTACTAATGGAGCTAATTTAATTATTTTAAATTAAGCTTAGTTACTAATCGAATTTAATAAAGGTTAATGGTTCAGGTCAGAGATCTAATGGGCATCAACTTAGTCTACTAATGGAGCTAATTTAATTATTTTAAATTAAGCTTAGTTACTAATCGAATTTAATAAAGGTTAATGGTTCAGGTCCTTACACCTTTGTCCTGGACCACGAGATGGAGTTCGAGTTCCACCCCTACACCCGGCCGATCAAGGGCCTGGCGCAGAGCTTGGGGGCCAACTTTGATGGGGCGTGGTGGCATGGCACGAGCTTCCCTAGGAGATGCAGGCGTACCTGGTGATGATTCACCATGGTCACGTTCTGGGCGGGGTCGAGGCATTGACCCTGTGCCCAATGGCCTACAACTCAGACCGGGTGGCGCGCCAGTTCGGGCTGGACCAGACGACTCCTCGGGTGAGTATCCTCCCCGATCCCAAACCCCGGGAGGTTGGTGAGAGGTACATCTTAGAGGATGGGATCAAGTTCCTCAACACCTAGGATGTGATCGAGATGGTCCTTCTGGGCAAGAGGGGAGGAGCCTTTGAATCCTGGTTGGTGCTGTGGGGGCGCCTCCTTAAGGAGGTTGTCGCCTTCAATGGGCTGCCCCTGATCCCCAACCTTTCCTCGGTCGACGCTCGGGATACTCAGCTAAAGAAGACCGAGGACTCCAAGGGGATTTCGAGGCCGAACCCCCGACCCGATTACTTAGAGCTCGGCTTCTGGCAGTTCAAGCCTGCCGCTGCTCGAGATGAGGATGCCGCAATCGTGTAGGGCCTTGTCACCGTCGCGATCCTCACACCACCTAGCTTCTCTCCTCAAGGGAAGAAACCGAGTGGTGCGGGACCATCCGGGGCTTCTAAGCCCTCAGCAAAGGTGAGTCGCACCATCTCTCATGGTTAAGTGGTGTTTGGCCATTCTCCCTTCTTTCACTCTAACCGTTGTGTCAAATCTCGCTATCAGGGGAAGGGCGTTTCAGCTACTGCCAAGGTAGCCTCCCTTAAGGTCGCTGCTCTCCCGACTTCCCCTAGGAAGGGCGGGGCGGGGAAAGGATCGGCGAAGGCCCCTAGGCCGCCAAAGAAGGTAACCATCTTGTTTGACCCCCTTGAGTCTGCCATGGAGCATATCATCTCGGTGTTGTATCTAACCTTGCTTTCTTTGATGACCAGGTCCCGGCTGCGGGTAGACCTGGGATCGATGCCCCAGTGGAGTCAGTGCCTGCGCCCGCTGGGGAACGCCCTGCTCAAGGTAAGCTTCGGTATGATTCCCTTGTATTTGTCGGGGGGCGGATTTCTAACATCGGTCTCTTTGATCAGGGTCCTCAGACGAGCCGGGGCACGATGGCGATGCCCCTCCCTAGGTCCGCAGTCAAGCCCTGAGGATCCAAAGGCAGCTGGGGATCAAAGGAAAAGGCAGCTAGCTAAACTTGGTAAGCATCATATTATTTCCAACATGCCCGCCGGTCACTGGGGGCCGGTTTTCTTTTTGCCGCTCCTTTCAAAGAGCTTGATGCTTACATATCTTCCTCTTTTCAGGACCTGGCTCAGTCCCTGGTGGAAATGCCAGAGGAAGCCCTCAAGGCCTCCTACGAGGCGACCCAAATTCCCAACATGGTCGTGATAGAGAAGAAGCTCATGGGCGGGCGGGCCATACAGAGGCTGGGGGTCCAGGGCCGACCCCACCCTTCCCTCATGACTGCCTTAGCCATGGTCATCGAATTGGATGACTATCGTAGGATTGAGGAGGGGCTCCCCCTGCAGTGTTCTCTTGCACCCCTCCCAAGGCCAAGGACGCATTTGACGGCGAATGGGGCCTCGGGGGCGAGTTGGAGGCTGAGTGTGGGCAGAGCGATGAGGAGTCCGGGCTGGGGGACTCTGACTTAGATGACTCTGACTTCCGGTTCTGGATGGAGGTCCCAGCACACCTGGTCACCTCAGAAGATCCTCTGGAGACAGCTGTCCACTCCGCGGCTGTCGAGACCGCGCTGGTTTCGCCGAGGTGGAGGCGAGAATCAGGACCGCTGTGGAGTCCGAAGCTCGAGACCAAATGGAGGATGAGGACGGTGCTGCGAGTCCATCTCGGCTAGAAGAGAGCACCCCCAGGTAGGGGTCTGAAAGTGATTTTGCAAGTCCATCACCCGGGGGTCTACATGAGGAGCTACATAGGGGGAGGGAAGATTCGGATGTGACCACCGTTTCTTCTTCTGAGGACTCCCCTCTCCTCAATCTGATTGTGGAAGTCCTGGATATGGGGATATCTAAGATAAGGAGAAGGTTCCCTTGACTTGGGTTCGCAGTGGGGGGGGGGATGTAGAACTGTGCTCCCTCATGGAATCCATTTAAGGGACGGGCTTCGAGTCCCTGACGGGGGACGTGCTCGATGCGTGGAGGACGAGCATCTCCGGGCTGGGAGACTTGGGCTTTAAAGTGGACTGGTTGAGACACCATCTGTCAAGTGTAGAAGAAGTCACACCCCGGCTTATGCAGAGGTTTAGGCCCCAGCTTAGTATTGCCAGGGATGCCGTCACGATCTCGCAGGCCCGGGAGGAAAAACAACATGAAATAAAGGCTCTCCGGATGTCCCTTGTGTAATGACCCACCCCACCTGACACAATATTGTCCGCTTTTGGCTCACCCGAATCAGACTTCCTAAGGGGTCACCCATCTTGGTACTACTCCCGCCCAAGCACGCTTAACTGCGGAGTTCTGATTGGGTTCACGGCCATCACG
>JAUPMG010000001.1:19345258-19357653 GCA_031762675.1 Pachysandra terminalis
CGAGGTTAATACTAATTATTTAGTAATTATACATAAAGAATAAGGGTAATAATGGTAACAAAATGGTATTTAAAAATGCAATCTTTTTGTTTAATAAAAAACTGAAAGAAAATGATAAAAAAATCCATAAAGAAATAATTAATTACATAACAATTAGACAATCTTTTATTATATAATTTAAATTACTAAGGACAAAAGTGTAAAATCGATAAAACAAAATTAAGAAAAATCTAAAGCTTAAGAAATTGGTTCAAATTTTAAAAGTGGAATGATAGAATGATTAATCTATAAAATTTTACAAAAATAAAAAATAAAAAATCTATAAAATAGTATGATTATGTAATGAAAGTAAGATATTTGTATTAATAATATCACATTTATATGTATGCAATATAGAAAAATAGTACATAATGCGTAGGTCGGGTTGGGCCGTAAACCCAAACCAAGTCTGAAAAATCAATCGGACCTTAAATTTTAGCCTGGCCCATCTCTACGGAGAACTTACTCTTGCTCAAGCCCTCCCAATAATGGAGTCGGATCCTCTGTGATGTAAAGCCATGTAATGGGCCTGTGATGTGAAGCATCACTGAGGACAAAATTATATTTTACCCTCATAAAGTACATCAGGTTGGGGTCGGGATCCTCTGTTAAATAGCTAACAGGGTCAGCCCTGTGATGTGAGACAGCCCCGAAAGGGCAAAAATACCTTTTTACCCCTCGGGGGCTATTTTGGTGGGGCACGAGAGGCAAAAATGTATTTTTGCCTCTCGGGGCTGTCTCACATCACAGGTGCCTCCTGTTAGCTATCTAACAAAAGATCCGCTCCCATCAGGTTAGGGCAATTTTGCCCTCAGTGATGTTTTCCTTCATAGGTCCATCACAGGGCTTTCCATCACAGACGATTCGCCTCCCTCAATAATATGGCCAAGCGGGTCCCACGTCCCATTGTCACCCCCAAGTAGAAGGGAGTTAAATTTTACAACTAACAAAATTTAGAGGAGTTTGGTATTATTTTGAAAATTGAGGGAATATATTTGTAATTTTATCAAACCAAATGGAGGTTTGTATAATTTATCCAAAAAAGAAAGTAGCAAAATTACTAATCTAGAACGTTACTGTTAGGGAAATGGACAAAAGCGTCATGGCAGAGCTGATACAGTGATACGGAAAGTAATCGAACGTCTGAGAATCTCTGTGAGTCTGTTGTCGTTCTTATCTACTACATTTTGCAGTAGTTAGGTTTTTTTTTTTCCTTCTCTTTCTTCGACGGAATCTCTCGTTCGCGGGATCCCTTCCTCCTTGCTCGTTCTCTCTTTTTCCGGCGAAATCTCGAGTGAATTGTTCTAATGGCGGTTTCAAATGTTGATTAAGCACTCTTAGATGACTTACAGGACTCTAATAGCTTAGATGTTCGGGATTTCCCCGAACGTAGACCTGAATTTGGAGCTGTTAGACGTTCATATCGGCATTGTAAGTGGAAAGATCAGAAAAATAAACAAATAACGTTTGTTAATCCATTTCTGTAAATTTTGATTCGAAAACGATGAATTAGTGAAATTTGATTGAATTTGATCTTCGGTTGTGTTAATTATCGATTTACTTGTTTGATACGGAAGGTTCATTTGAGTAAACTCGTACTTGCAGATCGCATTGATGCAGGAATTTGCGTAAAGGTGTGGAATTCGGTTCTTGGATTCGGTTTTGCTTTCTGCTGTTCGGGTTTTAAGGTGTTTTAGTTTGTTTTCTGTAAGCTTTGATTTGCTTTTGGTAATTTAGGGTTTTGGAAATGGTGACGGAGAGTCTGGTGAATATGTTGTCGGATCTAGGAAAGATTAGAAAAATAAATAAATTATATTTGTTAATCCATTTCTGTAAATTTTGATTCGAAAATGATGAATAGTGAAATTTGATTGAATTTGATCTTCGGTTATGTTAATTATCGATTTTACTTGTTTGATACGGAAGGTTCATTTGAGTAAACTCATACTTGCAGATCGCGTTGATGCAGGAATTTGCGTAAAGGTGTGAATTTCGGTTCTTAGATTCAGTTTTTCTTTCTGCTGTTCGGTTTTTATGCTGTTTTAGTTTGTTTTCTGTAGGTTTTGATTTGCATTTGGTAATTTAGGGTTTTGGAAATGGCGACGGAGAGTCCAGTGAATATACTGTTGGATCTAGGCTTAATGCCAACCGTAGGGGATGGCTTGAGAGGATCAGGCGATAACTTAGAAGATAGTTTGGGGAGGGAGGTTGAATTGATGTTGCGAGAGCAGCTTAGTATAGGCATCATTGATCGGGAGAGGGATTTGAATATTTACAGGAGTGGCAGTGCTCCTCCGACGGTTGAGGGTTCATTAGCTGCTATGGGCTGTCTGTTTAGGAATTCAGTTGTTGATGTCTCCGGGATCAGTAAGACCAACAATGTCGATGGAGTTCTGAATGAAGAAGAAATTCGCTTACATCCTGCATATTTGTCGTACTACTACTCTCATGACAACATCAATCCTAGACTTCCTCCTCCTTTGTTCTCTAAGGAGGATTGGTGTGTTGCACAGAGATTTCAGGCTGGGACATCGTCATTTGGGGGAGTCGGGGATTGGAGGAAGAAGGATTTGGTTGATGAAGGTAATAATAAATCATTGTTCTCATTGCAGCCTGGTCTTCCTGCACAAAACAGAGAAAGCAATTACCTGGAACAAAGTAAGGTCACACCAAGGAACCTCACTCAACAACCTTCTGCAGAATGGCTTGAGAGAGGTGCTGACGGATTAATTGGATTGTCAAGTGTGGGATTGGGCGCACGGAGAAAGAGCGTTGCCAACAAATTCCAGGTGCTTCATGGAAACTGAAAATGTTCTTGTTGTGTCTTGCATACTTTGTTTCTTGTTCTAACTAATAGATATATGTGTTTGTTTCTAAAATTTCTGATATGTGGATTAGTTTGAGTGCCTTTTCGTTTATAATTCGTTTGGCGTTTAAGTTATTATCTACCTTACATTATCATTCGTAGCTGGGTCTGATAATTTTGTTAATGTAAAATATCTTCAATTTTTACAATTTACTTTGAATGATTAATGCCTTATCTCCATTGTACTATATCTCTAATTGTTACAGTTTACTTTGAATGACTAATTCCTCATCAATGAAACTAGCTTTTCGTCAAATCAATTTTTATTGCATTTTGGCATGAAAATGATAGTACATCAATAACCACAAAATGCCTTATCCGTACTAGTTGGTGTTGGGCCAGTCAGCAACACACATTCCTTTCAGCCATCAAAATCCATCAAAAACCATATCTTTAGTTAGACTGCGTGCCTTCAAATCATTTTACAAACTCTATCCATTTCATTTCGGCTTTCCTCTAGCCCTTGTATCCTTCAACTTGCACTTCCTTTTAGGAACCGTCTTAGGTCTCCATCATATGGCCTCCTGAACCAACTTTCCATTATTTTATCTCCTATGGAGGTTACTTCTAGTCTCTCCTGGATATGTTTGTGTGTTTTTACCGTTATCTTTTTTAGTCTTTCCAGACATCCATCTCAACATCCCCATTCATCCATTTTCAATCCGTATAATGCCTTGTGTCTACAGACGTTACCTTTGCCATTAGGCTCAAGAAAACCAGGAATCTTCACATATACTTCTCCTTTGAGGTCCCCATGTGAACGAGCATTCTTTACATCTAACTGGTGCAGAGACTATGATTGATTTGCTGCTAAAGATAATAAAGTTCGAATTCGCCACTGAAGCAAATGTTTTCTGGTTATCCACATTCCACACCATATTTCTGTGCATACTCTTTTGCCACTAGTTGCTTTGTATATCTTGGATGGATCCATCTGGGTTATATTTTACAGTGAACACCCATTTACAACCCATTGCTTTCGTATTTATAGGACAATCAACAACTTCCCATGCACAATTTTTTCAAGAGCTTGCATCTCTTCACAAATTGCCTCGTGCCATTTGGGAGGATTAATGGCCTCTGCAACACTCTATGGCAAGGACGCAGAGTCCAGCAAAGCAGTTAAGGCCCAAAAAGATGGAGATAAGGATTCATATGACACAAAATTAGAAAGATGGTATTGAGAGCATGACTGGACAGGACACCCTTCCTAATGACAATTGGAAGACTAGAATCATCAAAATGAGAATTAATGACAGGAAAATGAGAAGAGTTACCTGCATCTTGTTGAACCATTTGATATACATTGTTGTGCCCTTCTCTAACAGCTTGAGCTTTTAGAGTAATTGGTGTTTAACATGGTATCAGAGCGGGAGGTCGAGTGTTCGAATCCCGGGGTGGTATATTTCTGTATTTATTCTCCCACCAATGTGTTGTTCCCGTGCGGGTGGGTGTTGAACCATTTGATATACATTGTTGTGCCCTTCTCTAACAGCTTGAGCTTTTAGAGTAATTGGTGTTTAACACATCTGACTTATTTGTGGAATCAAGGTTTGGTTCCAAGAAGAATTCTCAATTAAATGATGATAGCCCTTTCCCTATCTATCATAGATGGATCAAATCCCACTCCATGCAAGCCGGTTGAGGCCAACAACCAATGATAGAATGTTGTACGCATTGTTTTTCTCAGCATTGTTGTTCTCAGTTGATCCAACGTCTTTTCTTTCTCTTCTGAAATGCATTTCTCTCTCAAAAGCTGCCAGCACACTACAAATGGAGTCAGTCGCCACAACAGAGAACATCAGTTGTTACTTGTGTACGGTCTCCATCCTTCTAAAACATCTTTTAAACTTTTGGTATGACCCACCCCAATCCAAACTTCTGTATGAAGAAGCCCAAAATTATGAAGCCAGTGGAAGTGAAGTAGGAAGCGATCCGCCAATTCCTTTTCACATTTTCATATGAACACCTGTTGAGTAAAGTCTATCTCCTCAAAATCAAATGATTCAATGTTAAAATCATATCCAACATCACTATCCAAAGGAAAACGCTACTTTAGATGGGACAGACCAAACAAGTTTTACCGAGTTGAAATGAGGCTCTTCTTTGTTCAATGCTTGAAAGAATGAACGAATTGTTTACTGTATAGCATCCATCTTTATTCCTCATCCACGACCTTCTATCTATTTCTCCCTCCAAGGTTCTAACATTATGTATGCAATCTAACATTGCATAGAAAGAGTTGCTCTTGTAACTGTAAAGAGTTTCTCCATCCCACCCCATTTTCACCCCTCACCAAGTATTCACTAACCCATGCATTCTTATTAGAAGCAATCATATAATGATTTGAATATCAAGTGTGAATGCTACTCACTTACACCAGATATCATCCCAAAAGTTGACTCTCCTTTGATGCTATCTTGAATGCAACGTTGCATTTTAGAATTTTTTATGGGTCTTGGTAATTGTCTTTCGAACACTAAGCGCCCATAAGAGCTCCTCACTTCATTGCTATCTCAACCCCCTCAGCGGTTTTTGTACTTAGCATTAATGATAATCGTAATCCTCCATAACTTTGTTTGCTCTTTCCAAACCTTCATAACCACTATCCAAGAAGGGATTTATTGAAACTCTAAAGAGATCTAATCCCCAATCCACATGATCCTTGGATTACAAATTGTGTCCCAACATGTTAGATGATATTTGAACTCCTCTTTTGCCCCTTTCCAAAGGAAATCTATTTTTAACTTTTCCAACTTCTTGCCCCCTATTTTGATTTTCTTTCAATCTTTTTCTTAGAACCTCTTTCTACAGCAATTTCTAACCCTAATATATACAACAATCCGTCCTGTTCATCCTGTCCCTCTGATCCCTAATCCCTACACCATAAACCTTACCTGTTATATCCCTTTTCTTTTCTTTTCTTTTTTTTTTTGATGAGTAACCATTGAAATATATATATATATATATATAGATGCATCAAAGAAAAGAAAGTACACAAAGAAAAAACAAAAGACCCGACACTCAAGGAGAGCACCTGGCCAGAAAACAGAAAAACAAAGAGAGCAAGATCTAAGGAAACAGAGAATAAAAGTACAAATAGCACCCCAGCCGCTAAACCCACTAGCAACCAACACAAGGAGCCATCATACGCCGTCCCCAATCATCTTCTAGATCCTACACCTGTAAACTTGCATCACGAATGCTATCTGGCATCACTTATAATGTACTTAATAATTTTGAGTGTTGATGACCTAATATGGAAGTGGCAACAATTCAGTCAAGGCTAGATTCTAATGACTTCAACCGCCTAGATGAAAGAAGTAATAAAATACATAGGGACTTCCAATATATTACTTGAACTACTTAAACAATAAAATAACTTTCAACATGTTGCTTTTTGCTGGATGGGAAAATTAAGCATCATCATCACCTGGCCATTTCAGTAGCTTCGGTGAAGGAACTTAGTTGTTGATTATTACTTCTAAGAAGGATGCTATAGCTGTAAATCTCCTCATGATTTTCCTATCCCCCTCAAGGTACTGACCCAAAGTCGATGCATATGGTTTTCCATGGAGTGTATATATCAATGCCACTTCCTAATTTGAATGATGGTTTGCATTGTGTCATCATTTGGTAACCAAATATCTTTGGAGCCTCAGTTTGATTTGAGTATGCTCACACGGTTTTAGCAATGATGCTGATATCTTTCTATTTTCCATTTGCATGTGATCGCTCAAGGAAATTAACCTTTCTTTTATGACTCCAATTGTTCTTGACATTTAGTAGGAATGCCAAGGCTGGACTATGGATTCTGACAAAGTGGTGGCATGTTAAACTTGAAAGAGTTCTTTGCAAGTCACGTCTATGACTTGGGCCTTTTAATATGGACAATGACCGCAACACAGAATGGTAGAACTTTTTAAGGTCTTAAAAGATCTAGGACTAGGAAAATTTTAGAACGAGTCTGATAATTTGCACCTTGTTTAATTGAAAATTTTACTAATACTTACATTGTTTTTTTATTTTTCCTTTTTTATTTATTTTTTTTCTGGTGATCACTCTTATTGCTTGTGTTTTCTCATTCCAGCTCGTCTGGCTGGCACCTCCGTTTTCATATGTAATAATACACACAGATATAGTTGTTTGATTTTTTCAAATTTACCTAATCTAAACTGCTTTATAGTTTCCATGCACAAAGTGATCTTTGCAATCATTTTCTCATTTCATATAGCTGTTTCGCTATCTTCTAGTTGGTATCGTGCATCTGTTCACTTGTTATTCTCTTTTTACCTGTAAGATCTGTTCATTTTGGCATTATTTATTGTATTCCTTACTTGACAAGCCCAATTTGGCTGTGCAAGCTACTTTATTAAATTGTTTTTCCAGGTTCAAACACTGCTGATCTTGTAGTTCACATTATCGAATCATGTTGATGGGACCCTTTCAGGTTGCCTCTATCAAGATTGTTCAAACAACCTTGTTTTCTGAAAGACCAACAAGACCACTTAAGATAGTCTCTTGCAATGTTCTCCTTTCTACTGTCTTTTTGGATGTTTTGTGCTGATAAGGTTTGCTTCTGTTGCAGCAAGGATTTGGCCAACCTGTGAGCTGCAATGCTTTTGATGATGTTGTTGATTCAATGGGAGTTTTGGATCCCCAGTTAACACATTTACGCAATGGGACAGAATCTGTTGTTGGAGTTCATTCTGGAACTGCTACTGGCCTGGTAAGAGTTGAGAGCTTTGGTTCAACCATTTCTCATTCTTTTTCATCTGCTGTAGGTTCATCTATGTCAAGAAGTACAAACCCTGAATCTCAGTTAGTTGGGAAGTCTCAAGGTCCCAGTCTGCCTCCCGTGGGGGGTAGAGTTTCTGCAATTGATAAGAAGAATTTTTTTGGCTCAGATGCATTAAATGTTTTTTCATCGAGCATGACCGATGATGCTGATAGTGCAACTACTTTATCTGGCTTAAGCTTATCAAAAAGTAGAATGGTAGGTGAAGGTACCCGTATACAGCCTCAGCTCCAACAAGATTTTGTTGATCAACCAAATTTTCTGTTTGATTTGCCAAAAAGTCATGACCAGAGTTTGCAGCAGCAACTCATAGACAAGTCTGAAGTCGAAAGGCTGGCGATTCCTTCCGTCTACAGTGATTTAGCTAAGATAAATGGAATGGTTATGGACCTTAATGCCTCTAAGATTGGTTTTGATGGGCTAGTGAACTTGCCCAATGGAACGTCTTCATCTGTCAGTCTTTATCCAAATCTAAATTCTGCAGGTTCTGCTAGTTTAGAAGGATCTGGTGTTCATTATCAGGCTGCACATGTGCTAAATCTGGACTTTGCTTGCTGTAATCCTAATGAATATCCTGTTAATCGGAGGTTGAATTTGGTGATGAATAGTCAGCTTGATACAGGTCATTCAAATTATCTTTTTGTTAGACCATTTGTGCAGCTTTTCTGTTGGAGTGCATTTATCATTGACGTATGTTGTGTTTTCAGGTGCAGCATTAACAGTTGGCATGGATGGACAAATTCTGGATAGAAGTGGAAACCTAGTAGGGACTGGCCTTCAGGTGCCAGTTGTGGACCCACTGTATGAACCTCACTTGCAAAAAACTTCTGATTATGCACATATTGTGGCTAGCCGGGGTGATCCCTCTTTAGGAAGGAATTACATAGGCACTTCAAATGCAGATTTGCTAGAGTTTCAGAAAGCTTACATTGGGACATTGCTTGCTCAACAGAAACAACAGTATGGAATGCAACTTCTAGGTAAATCTGATGTTTTAAATAATGGGTACTATGGGAATTTTGAATTTGGTCTTGGCATGCCATGCCCAGGAAATCCATTTCTGAATTCTGTACTGCCTACTGTTGGGGCATTAAGCCCTATAAGGCAGAATGAGATGATCTCATATCTTCCTACCATAATGAGAAGTTCTGCAGGGGGGTCTATAGGGTCCTGGAACTTAGATAATGGTAGAAATATGGAAGAGAGATTTGCTTCATCCTTATTAGAAGAATTCAAGAATAACAAGACCAGGTGTTTTGAACTTTCGGAAATTGTTGGTCATAGTCGAATTCAGGTATTTTATATGTTGACACCTTAAAGATCCATTCTACTTATATGGGTAAAGATAAAGTACTGAGTTTCTCTCTCAATGTAGTGTGGATCAGTATGGGAGTCGTTTTATTCAGCAGAAACTTGAAACGGCCACAGTGGAGGAAAAGAACATGATATTTCCAGAGATCATTCCTCATGCTCATACTTTGATGACTGGTGTCTTTGGAATATCATCACTAGTAAAGGTGCTATCTAAAACTTATGATCTTGTCACTTGTGTAGTTTTACTTGAATTGGCAGTTTTTCGAGGGTACTGAAGGTCAAAGAAAGGAGTTAGCCAGTCATCTTACTGGTCATGTTTTGCCTCTCAGTCTTCAAATGTATGGTTGCAGAGTGATACAGAAGGTACTTTCTTTAGCATTCGCTCTTAAATGTGCTTCCAAGTTTGTTTAAATGTTCCCAGCACAGACAATCTTTTTTCACCTTAATCTATATACCACTATTTATCATATAGAGTTTTGGTTTCCTTGTCACTATTTAGAGGATGCTGCAATTATTTGTAACTTGCCCATTTGGCTCCTATTGTATATTTCCTGACCTGAGTTCCAGAGTACAATAAAAAAGGATTTGCAGTAATTGTTGGATACGTATAGGGATGAAACCTCAAAATACAAAAATGAATGGTGATGAAATATATAATATACTTTCACGACATTGAAATTGTTCTCATTCTTTAGATAATTTAGTGATGTTTTCATCTAAATGCAGGAAGCAAAAGAAGCTATTGACAAACTTGAATGTGGATTAGTGTTAAGTTTTATAGTAATACTACAATAACTTGACTCTAAATGAAGGTAATTTACTTACATATGGCTTTATGTGATGCAAAATATATCAAACTTTCCTTTTAGACATTTTATTTCCTGGTTTTGATGGAATGTCATAAAATATCAGGGAATGGCATTTTTGCGTGCCTTCTTTAATGTGATAATTTGATCAATTACTAACATTTCTGAGTTTGAGTCCATGTTATTTTCAAGATCTTGAATATGCTGGCAGGACTTGGCTTCTTGCCTTGTGATTTTGCCAGACCTGCATATAGGATTTCTGAAAGCCTGAACATTAGTAAAAAAATTGTTTTTGTATATTATGTGTGATTAGGCATAAAATGAGTGATAAGTTGACTAGTGAGATGCACCATAATAAGAATCCCACTGTGACATTGATTTACACATGATGGCTGAGTTGGTAAACCCAAGTTGTCCACAGGCTCTCCTACGTGGCCTCACTTCACATACCAAGTTTCAGCCTCAAATATATGTGGCAAAAAAGCATCACATAATACAACTTCTTTCTTGTTGAAAAATTATATATATATATATCCTTGAACCTATATTTTTTTTATCACAGGACGAATCCAGGGGATCACAGCCTCTCTACACAGAACCTCCCCAATGGAGCATTACCAGCATACGACCTACCAACAAAAGTCCACATAAAGGTTTCTTGGAGTCCCTGCACTCCTCATCCTTTCACAAATCATAACCAGGCCTATTGGGGATGCAATCCCCTCGCCATTAACCATCCTGGCTAGGTGGTCTCAATGCAACTCAGGTAGATTGATTTCCATTATTTATGCAAATCATACCAAACATAATGTATCATGATCAAATGCATATGATTCAATAAGCAAGCAAATGAGACACATTCTCATGATCTAGTACTACAATCATCATACCTCACAGGGCATACCTCACAATTATGTATTAAATATAGATATCAGTATTTATATACATATATGGTGAATATTCATCCCTACTTCTGAACCTATGGGTGTATGATCCCAAAACCATCATTCCACTAATGTCTAATCACATCCACACATTATCAGAGGCTAATAGCTACTACATACACACAATCTAGCATTCATACAACATAAGTAGCTCAAGTGACATCAACCTTATCATTCATGGTAATTAACCTAAGAATTAGCATATAAGTAACACATATCATTGTAAAGTAATAATTCATTATAGGAATGGTGTAACAAATCATAAGATACTAATTGGGTCATATTAGGAATGATTGAGGAACTCCCTTCCCACTGTACAAGTGTCTTTAGGCTAACTTCATAGCTTAGGCAGACCTTAGGTAGGGGTGTGGGTATACCTAACTTTCCAAAGTTTGATCAAATTCCTCCATATTCTCCCAGCAGGTGCTACAAGATATATTGGTCATGCCCACATTCATTGTGGCCTGACCAGTATGCTCGGCACACCCTTCGGCAAGGTTGTCGGCATGCCTAGAAATCAAAAGTGTGAAGAATCAACTCCCTTTCTGGTTGTGGGTTCCTATGGACCTAATTAGATTGGAAATGATTTTATCTTCCCTGATGTTGAGCTTTTGGCATACCCTCGGTATACCCTGGGGTCTGCCGAATTGTCACTGGCCATCTGTTTATATTAGGCTTCGGTGGACCCTCGGTATACCGAGGATATTTCTTCAACCTAACTCGAGGACCACCTGTTGGTCTAAAAATTCTCGGCAGGGGTCTCAGTTTACTGAGGGATTCTCGGTAGACTAACTTGAGAACCCTTATTGATGTCTAATAGCTTCGGTAGGCCCTTTGGGATACTGGGGGGGTCTGCCGAAGTGGCGATTCGCGTCTTCGTAGGAGTTTGACCTTACAAACTCCTACCTGGGTTGTTTAGGGGCTTCTACACCTTCATATTTGGTTTAACTCACCATCTCAAATCTTCTTACATATCTCATCACTTCTAGGCCAATACCCTAGTTCGGTTCCTATAATCCTTCCTTGCATGATCTAATGATTTTACCAACTTTCTCTGGGTATTAGGATTAGGTTTTATATAGAATACATGAGAGAAGATACATAAATATCGACCAATGGATTTACCATGCTAAAACATGGGTTTAGGCCTAAATATCAAGAAGTTTGAAGGGGAACTCACCAGGTATGCTGCAAATTCAATTGCTGGCTCTTCCTTCACCCCCATGACTGGTTTTGATCTCCTCCCAACAGCTCCTAGGGTTTCTCACGAAATTCTATGGGTTTCTAATGTTTAATGAGTACTTATACTTATTAGACAACTAGGTTAAGTCTTAACTCTAATCATAGGTGCATCATAATCTCACCCTACTAGTTTGGGTTTAGTTAATGAACACTGTGTTCAATCTGAACCAAGTGTGACACTTTCAAGAATTAGAGGTGGTTAAGTCCATGGTTCATATTAGAACTCCTTAAATTACCATCATACCCTTTTTAATTAAAGGAATTTCCTATTTCTGATTTTCGAGATCTTACACATGCATTGTTTTTTTTTTTTTTTTTTGATAAGTAAAGATGTGATATTATAAAAGTATAAAAACATATTACATGTCAGTCAACCCATATACAAG
>JAUPMG010000001.1:19359565-19387237 GCA_031762675.1 Pachysandra terminalis
CCAGGCCTAATAGCTGTCTTATAAATTTTACCTTTTAGTACACCGATCACACAACACTATAGATTATAGGGTTTTAAGTTTCGGCGGAAACTGATACAACTTGATCAAGTCATATCAGTTTTAGGTGTCATTGATATGAGTCGACCCCCTGATATTTATTTAGTCGTATGGTGTAAAGGACTCGGCCAATACAACGATACGAATTGTTAGAACTCGGTGCTGTCTCAGTTGGAATCGGTTCGACCAAAAAAATTTATGATTTGTACCTGCCGCTCAGATGATTCGCCGATATGACTCAACGAGTGAAACAGGGATTAATACCCCTCTATTACAGATGACTTTATAACGTTCTTTTTTTTTTTTAGATTTAGATCTCAAATGAGCTCTAAACCTCAAATTCTCACAACCTTGTCTCTCTAACACCTTTCTTTCTTAGATCTACTCATCTAACTAATGAATGAGTGTAGATTTTCATGCATTGAAGCAAATCGAAGCAAGATTTGCATGCCACTCGATCTGACTCAGCCGATTCATCTCGCTGTTGGTAGACTCGTTTTGGAATTTTAAGGACCGAGTCCAAGTTCAATATCGAGACTTAAAACCTTGCTATAGAAGTACCACTCCACTTAAGCCACCCAGCTCTAATTCTTAGGATTCAATCAAGACCTGATGGATATAAATTGGGAAATTGGACTGTGAAGTTCAAATCTTGCGGTCCCACGGATTAGGACTTACCCAACCCAATATGTGCTATTTATCATGCATACTCATATTGTCTTCTTTTGTTTCCATTTGCTGTGTGATGCTAGTGTTGGCAGTGTGACATATAATAAAGTTTACTGTAAAGATGTGTTTGATTGGAGAGATTTTTGTGGGAGATGTTTGAAAGCTGCTTCTTTGTCATATCTTCTTTCTCACAACCTTGTCTCTCTAACACCATTCTTTCTTAGATCTACTCATCTAACTAATGAACGAGTGTAGATTTTCATGCATTGAAGCAAATCGAAGCAAGATTGGCATGCCACTCGATCTGACTCAGCCGATTCATCTCGCTATTGGTAGACTCGTTTTGGAATTTTAAGGACCGAGTCCGAGTTCAATACCGAGACTTAAAACCTTGCTATAGAAGTACCGCTCCACTTAAGCCACCCAGCTCTAATTCTTAGGATTCAATCAAGACCTGATGGATACAAATTGGACTATGAAGTTCAAATCTTGCGGTCCCACGGATTAGGACTTGCCCAACCCTATATGTGCTATTTATCATGCATACTCATTGTCTTCTTTTGTTTCCATTTGTTGTGCGATGCTAGTGTTGGCAGTGTTACATATAATAAAGCTTACTGTAAAGATGTGTTGGATTGGAGAGATTTTTGTGGGAGATGTAAGCTGCTTTTTTGTCATATCTTCTTTCTATATATACTGGTTGATTGCGAGAGTGATATAAACAAGGCTGACAAAGTACAAATATGGCAGGCCATGATGAAAGATCCGTTCACGAACTATGTTGTGCAGAAGGTTCTTGAGACCTGCGATGATCAGAGCCTTGAGTTGATCCTCTCGCGCGTTAAAGTTCACTTGAATGCTTTAAAGAGGTACACTTACGGGAAACATATTTTTGCTCGTGTTGAAAAGCTCATTACAACTGGAGGTAAGACCCTTCCATACAACTTTTTAATGGCTTCTCTTCGTACAAGCATGCCCAGTGGCGGAACCAGGATTCTATTGTAGAGGGGGGAGATTTGACAAAAAAATTGGTTTTCGATTTGACAAAATTAATGCTATTTTTGACAAAAAGAAGAAAAATTAATGTTAGTTTCTACATTATACAACACACACACACACACATATATATATAATCTACTTCGGTTTTTTTAGTTCGGTTTGGTTTAGTCGAAGCCTTAACCGTAAACTGAACCAAATTAATTCAGTTTTTTGTTTTCTAAATCATAACCAAACCAAAATGAAAAAAATAAATAAATAAACCAAACTGACTTTTTCGGATTGGTTTCTTTGGTTTTTGGGGCAGAAACAAAATTTGACAGAGGACAATTTGTAACATGTTACAAAAGCAATTGCCAATTTTTAAATCTTTTAAAAATCGAGGGGAGCAGTTGCCCCCTCTCTCCCCTATGTAGCTCTGCCCATGAACATGCCTATATTACTCTATCTATATGTAATAAGTTGCTACCACTCCTCATTTACAGAAAAACACATCGGGATCTCATCCTCGTATTCTTCTTGATGATTGTACAGCGAAAAAAAAATTACAGAACACCTTTTGTACAGCTAATAAGGCTGGTTATTTTACTAGTGTATCAACCGGAGTCGTCCTTCACCACACAAAACAGAGGCAGCACTTTTTAAATAGTAAAGTATATAATGTGATTATAATAAATATAAATTAAAAAAAAAAAGGCGAGGCGGGGGGGGTAGTGTTGCTGAAATAAGATTTTGTTTATGCTGTATCTTTGTTGTGCATTTGTCTCACAACATGTATATTTGGCTTATAAAGAAGAGACAAAACAGTTTATAGATATGTTCTGCTAATGTCTAGAAAAATTGTACAAAGTCAGGTCTGTAAAGAAAAATGAAGAGTTTGATGACTGAGAAGATTAAATGTTTTCTCGAGGAGATTTTTTTTTTTTTTTTCTCAACATTCTTTGGAATCTAAAACTAAAAGCCATTGAGACATTGATGAACAATGGGATGTATTATTATGGATATATGTATTGGAGCATTCTTTGTGAAACATAGATTTTTCTGCCATATTGGAGACTTTATAAATATGTTATTGAAGTAATCAATTATTTATTTTTTTATTTTTTTTCTAAAGTTTAAACAAGATATTTGTATCGGGATTTGTCCGTCGAATCCCTGAAAGGTGATTGGACCATGTGTCACTCAAGAATTGTAAAAAAAAAAAACATAATTATCCAAAATGATACGAACATAATACAAATAATTTTGGTCGGAATAATGTTGTGAAACCAAAATCATAACACAAAATATTCCAACTCATATTTTAAGCAATGAAAGCTATCATGCATGGTTTCATGGATCAGACCGATCCGGTCTGTATCGGGATCAGCGAGGACTGGTCCGATCCTAATCCACGTACGACTATTGTATCACGTGACTTTGGATCAGACTGATCCAACCGATACTGGTACAAACTGGATGGTACAATCGGTGTAACTACTCCAAAGTTTGTTTGTTTTTCTTAATGGGTAAATTACACTTATACCCCCTCAGTTATCTGTGTTTTCTGAAATGGCAATGACACTCCCTGAGTTTTGAATTTAATGGCAGAGACACTCCTTCCAGCCAAAATAATTGATAATAAGACGAATTTACTCTTTAAAACACAAAATGACTTTTACCCCCCCCACTACACCACCACCCCAACCATCACCATTACCACCACCACCACCACCACCCCAACCACCACCACCACCACCCCAACCAACAAAATGATTTTTGCATTAGGTAGGAGACTCAAAAAAGGCCCTAGAAAAGGACAAGTGGATAGGCGAGCTACTTCAAGGATACGTACCACCTTGGGGTCAGATGAGCTTTTGGGAGCTACATGATCAATTCCCTGTACAGGACGTTGTGGACCCCGAAGACGCACGATCAGGTAGTGGAGAATAACTGAAAGTCAAATGTAACACCCAGACTAAGGGCCTGGGCCAGTTTGTCGTAGCTTCCTACAAATGAAAACGGGCTTCAATGTGAAGGGCTTTGTTCAAAAGGACTTTGAATCAAAGTCATAATTATTTAGGTTTAGACTTTATGGATATCTTTTTAAAGAATGTGTAATAGAAATTTAAAGATAATTTTGACATTTTAAAAGTTTGAATTAAATTTAAAACATGATTAACTGCTTCTCGAAAACGTAGTTTTTAAAAGTATCGCCACACACGCACCAAAATGAACTTCCTAAAGAATAAGCGCTTCCATCCAAAAGCAACTTTCAGAAGTATCATCAAACACCCAAGCATGGGAAGGAAACCATTTTTAGATATAGGAAGGGCTTCCTAACCCTAGGAAACTATGCCAAAGGGTTGGATAACTGGTAATGCGGTTACATAACTGATCAAATTAGGTTAATAAAAGTATTTCAAGGTTTCTTTTCTTCAGCATTATATCATCAATACAATACTTACCAGTGTAAAGTGCATTCAGACCCTTGCAACACCAGTGAGAGTTCTTTAACGTTCATCAATCATAGCCTCCTCTCATTGTCCCTTTACTAATCACAGGGCCCTGAAGTTAACGACCGGACAAGACTCCAATGGCCCCAAGTGAAACGCCCCCGCCCGCGCCCGCAGGAATCGAACCCCAGACCTGGTGTTTCATGAGGCACCAGCTGCTAGTGACCATTGGGGCAACCCACTCCCGCTACTAACCTCTTCCCAACCTACTTATTATACTTACGACAAGCCCTGAGAATTTGGTCTGAATTCCTGTAAAAAATCATTCAAACTTTAAAGACGATGAATTCATCACAAAGGAAAAACCCTAACCTTCATCAGCTACCTGTAATAATTCCTAATGAACTTGGTTTTGATTGTTGCTTATGCGATGGAGATAGCTTCTATAACTAAGTCATTCCTAATGTTCTCCCCAAATATCAAACAACAGTGGAAGAAAATGCAAAACGAAGAAAGAAACTAATGTGTCCAGAAACTCATACTACACTATACACAAGTAGAGAGGCAAATAAACAAAAGCCAAATCAGGGTAAAAAAAAACCTGACCTGCACTGCAACCTCCATAGCAAGAAGTAAGTCTTTTGTTACTATCGCTGAGGGGCTCCAGAAGCAATGGGCTCATTCAACAAGGATCCATGTTTTCCCATGGCTGGAATGCTAAGGGATCGCCTCTTTGTCCTCACATTGCCAGTTGCCGGCATCTGGTTCTCTATAAGCAGGGAGGAGTAAAAGCATTGAGTGTCTGCATGTGGTTGGCTGTTATTAGTCTTCAGAAACAGGTCTAGATTCTGTCTGTACTTCTCTTCTCCCAAATTTTCATAGTTGTTTGTGGCTGGTTCTGCACAGACCGGCGCTAGCTTGTCCTTCGACTCCTCGTCGTCATCTGACCAGTAACCATCCTCTTCATCCTGCATTGCCAGATCGTCATACTCTTCATCAGACTTTGTCGACTCTTCGTCCACCGATCCCTCCATCTGTGCAAGTATAAAGCATTAATCAGTAGTTGGTAACAGAAATATGGGATAGTCGGTTTCCTCTTTAAGTAACGATAGAACCTTTATCATCCATAGCTTTAACCCAGAAAACCTAAAATCTTTTAAATTACAAAGCGGTCTGAGCTGTAACAACCCAAGATAGCCTCAACATGCATCTGAAGCATCTGCCTTCAATTTAGGGTATCGTCAAACTACATGGTGAGACCATAATTGTAAGTTTCACACACAAGTACATGTTCAACTAACACACAAGTCCTTCCGTCCTTGGCACATTGGTAGGACATCCCCTCAAAAGAGGGATGGGGTGGGGAGGATCTGGGGTTCGATTCTGTGTCTCCCCTTTGGCGGAGTGGTCGAGTGATCATTACCGTGGATATACCCAAAAAAAAAAAATTAACACACAAGTACTGTAAGTTTAGCTTAACTGGCAGGCTCTCCAGCTCAGGAACTGGAGGTCCCAGGTTCGAGTCCCCGGACTTACCTGATATATGGTCCTTGTGGGTGGGGTCATGTATCCGAGGTTTTGACCTGTCCCCACGAAGTGGGGTCGGAGGTTTAACGTCAACAAAAAAAAAAGTACATGATCAACCTCAATAATGTTCAGAAACACCAGTGGATGGATGACCTGCAACTGTTATTCAAACAAGTATCCACCACGACTCCTAAATAATAGAGATTTTGGCAACATATTATTCATTCTTACCTCCTCATGAATTTGTTTGTCACCTACATCACTAAGATCCTCATCGGTATCTGCTTCGGGTGGATCGTCAACTTCTTCATCACTGCCAAACACTGACTGGTCCTCTTTGAGCTGGAACAAAAATAATTAAAAAAAAAAATAACAGTTAAAACCCACCTATAAAGCAGAATGACTGTCACTCAAAAAGTAAAATGATCTGGCATGTCCATCAGAGAGTGTGCAATACCTCTTTGGCATGTCCATCAGACATTATAGGTGAGCTGCAGCATGAAGAGTAATATCTGCTCCCAGTATCAGCTCCATCGGTCCTTGCCTCATCAACACTTCCAGCATGACTCGTACCGCCGGTATCACTGGGCCAAGCACTGATCCCAAAGTTGCCAAACTGAAGATTTACCGGCTCCGCCTTATCAACCTGCAAGGGCCCATACATTGGATTTCCAATTCCTGTCTCACTCCCATAACACAAGATAGGCTTCCCATTTCCATCAATTGAATCAACAGGCCAAGCTTTTGCCACAGAACCATCATTATTCAGAAGTGCCATCAAATGCCGAGAGGACCCTTTTCTCTGGATCAATTGAAACATCCGTTTGGAGGTAAGCGAGTTAGCGGCGCACTGATTCCTGTACTCCTCATGTATCAAGGAAACCGTGTTTGTAGTGGGGTCATACAGCTGCTCCCCAGCTTCACGCCTCCTTAGGGAGCTGAAGACAGTGGCATGGATGGCTGCCACACTTCTGTCTACGTTGGTATTGTTTATTTTGGGGACCAGATGCTTATCTGCCCGATTGCAGAGGTAATCTTGGATGGTTCTGATGTTGCGGATGTACTTCACATATTTGTTTTTTGCAGGGTCTAGAGTCATATATTTTGCACGAACAGCGAAACGTTCCAAGTGCTTGTCTTCATTTGTGATGTAAATCATGAATGGTATGATCGAAGGATGTTTCTTCATAAGCCCCATCTGGAAAATCAAAATATAGGAACATCTTCAATACAATTGACTCAGTTATGATTTAAAAGAGTTTCTAAAAGATAGAAGAGCCAATTTTTTGCTCGCACTCTCGAATTAGTACTACTGTGCCGTATCTCTTTCAAAGTTCAATGTGAAAACTGATTCAAAAGAAAAACAATAAGAATTAAGACAGGAAGATAAGGAAAAGAAAATTTGTTACATTGATGAAGGCAGAATTATTTGCCTTTCTGCCAACCATAAGGACATATTGACATGAGAGGCAGACCCAAGACTGCAAAAACAGTTGTCTGACAACATGTCCGCTATGTTGGCTGCAAGGCAGATTTTTTTTTTTTTTCTGGGAGATAATTAAACCTAAATAGTTTTGTGTCCAACTCTTAGTGGCCCATCTTAGCCAGAAGTGCAGAGAAAAAGAAAATCTATTTAGAAGAGGTATGGGTTCTTTACTGAGCTTACTCACCACGAAGTTGAGGCTCAAGTGAACGCCCTCAACAACTACTGATTCTTTCCGCTCTTCCCATGCAGTGATTAGCCTATCAAGACTGTCAATAACCATCTCGCTTTGTGCCTTGAATCCCTCAACGGCCATCTGCTTTGGACTGATCATTTCAACATTACTAGGTCCCACATCTGATGGTTTGTTATCAGATTTTCCATTTGCAACTCCAACAGATACTTCATCCTTAGGAAGGGAGGAAAAAATGCGTGCTAATTTCTTTGCTTTCCTTTTGGCCTTCGCTTCTGCAACTGCCACAGGATCCAAATACTCCCCAGCATGATAGGTTGAAGCCCAGAGAAGAGGGTTTTCCTTTTCATCCACAAAGCTCCGCATCATGTGCCGTATTGAATCAGTGGATATCACAGTTGTGATGCCCAACCTGCTACCCTGTGAAAGAACATGTGTGGAGCTCAATTTCCCAAAGTAGGATAATAGATAGAGATAGAAACTAGACTTGTACACTCTGGAGACACCCACACAATCATCATACCAACTAGTTGGGGTCAGCAACAACGTACAATCATACATGCATATGCTTACGCAATGACAACCTGCTACTCTAAAAGAGAACACATAGGTATCAAATGCTCAAACTATGGGAAAATGTAGTTGTAGAGATTTCACATACACATGCACGCACACACGCACACTCACGCCCACGTACAGATATATGTGTGTGTGTGTGTGCATAAAACCCACTATCATCATACACGTAAATACACATTTATGCGTGTCATCCCGGTTTTCCATATTTAGTACGATCGCCTAAGCCCTGCCTTCATGCAAAAGCCCTCATCTTCTTGTGTCTAGGACATAATAAAAGTTGGAGAAGCTGTTAAATTTATAGAAATTGTGCAAACAGAGAAATAAAGCAATGTCCTAAATCACCACATCAAAATATCTTCTATTTAAATCTTTCCCTCAGAAAACTAAATAAGCCAGTACAACATTCAAAATTAATAGACAGACAAAATACTGAACCATTAAAAAAAAGTTATAAAACATAGTGCACTACATAATACATCAACTATGTAGCGGATTTATTTCTTGAACAAAAGAATAATGGTGGGTGCTCCGTGCTTCGTTTCTAAATTTAAATACATTTTCCTAACCTTAGCAAAATAATAAGCCAAAGAAGCACAAAGACCATGTTTTTTTTATATAATTAGCACAAAGACCATGCTCAACCCTCCAAATTCAAAAGGTTGAAAAGAACAATAGTGTTTTGAAGAGAGAAAAGAAATACCAGCAATGCTGACAAAGTAGACTTGCCACATCCACTTGTTCCACATAACAGCACAGTCACAGATTCCTTCCTTTCTCTGATTCTAAAACAAGAAAAGACAATTTCAGAGGAAAAAAATAGATAAAGGGCACACGAATCAAAGCAAGGAAATAAATTGATTTTGTATCTACAACACAAGCACTTGAACACGTCAAAAAGAGAATTCTGAAATTAAAAAAATAAAATAAAATCTTCACATACAAGCATGGAAGTACAGGTAGACCTTCCAACTCATAAAGATTAAGTGCACTTTCATGTTTATATAGATGGCTGCCGCTGATAAAATTGATTCAACAGTTGAGCAGCTTATGCCAATTGAGATGTTCAGAAGGTCTTCTATCAATGGGAATGAAGGTGTCAAATTTATTTTTATACAAGAACTGCAGCTAATTATATACAACTAATAATCATCTGTTCTTGCATAGTTTGATCCCTAAAACAAGCATGGAGCAGATATTAAAGACTACAAATGAGTCTGGTAAGAGGTGCTTATATGATCATCACTAAAATCTAAACTGAAGGGGGCAATTGTGTCAGTAATCAATAGTAACTTCATTTCCTTGTGCTTTTGTCCACCCTAAGCAGAACAAGTGCACCCATTAAAAAGTGGAATTCTGATAGCCCTTTGTAAGATTACAAGGAAGAACTTCCTTGTTGCAAACTCATAGAATACTTCATTCAGAAAATAGTTCTTGGGGTTGAAATCATAAAAAAAACGATGAAAGTGAGTATCTCTGTTCTTTATTTTTTTTACCTCAGCAGAGTTGTTTTCATGTCAAGAAGGCTGGTTATTACCATCTCATTATCCATATCACGGCTCTCATTACACTCTTCAAAAAGGCAGAGTGAGCAGCGGAATAACAGGAATGACATGAATCAAGATCGGCAGTCCACCAACTATATGTGATGCCAGCCATATGCAATTTTATAGAAAGATTATTTGCATGCACCCCACTATTTTTTTATGAAGAAATAGACTCGGTGATAAACTTAAACAAGACATGTAACACAAAGAGGTTGATTTGAAAAAACTTATAGCAAAGTTGCAATGTAGAAACTTCCAAACCTCATAGCAAAGTTGCAATGCAGAAACTTCCAAACCTCATAGCAAAGATGCCAAGTAGAAACTTCCAAACCTCATAATTACGGCAAATTCCATTCCTAATTGCAAGTTGAATAAACTGTCATTCCAAACTAAAGGGCGTTGACAGCCTCTCAACATCAGATAATCAGACAAGCATAGACAACCACTCCAATTTTTTATAGAAGTTGTTTTGACCACTTTTGGCCAGTGTATACAATGTCACCGACATATCGCCAATGTCGGGCGACATGTCACCATTTCGGAGGTGGGTGACACGAAACCAGGGTATAAGTTGTTTTACCCTGGTTTCGGCAACATGGGTGACATATCAACGACATGTGGGAAAAAATTCAAAATGTTTTCAATATTTCCCCATGTCTCTCGACATGGGCGACATGTCGGGGTCATGGGGGAAAATTTTCAATTTTTTACACCGACATTTCCCCTTCTTTTACACCATGACATCGACATGGCAAAACTTGCTTTTGGCTCCTATGTCCCCATGATACATAGCTTGAAATAGCATTATCACAACTTTTTTGTGAACTGCTTTTGGCTCCTAAAAGATGAACATGTCAAATTCATCAAAAAAGAAGGATAATCATGTCAAAACACAACCCTATAATTATCAGCAGACAGTTGAATGAGAAACAACAGTGATGCCAGAGTTCCTTTGAGATATATAGATGCTTAGTAAAAGAGAACCCAAGCAACTTTTTCAATAACTTTACACTTCACATTACAATGGAGACTAAAAAAACTATCTAAAACATTTTTGTAAGAGAGAGGCTAGGTAAATACCTGCATGCTAAAACCAAGTCAGCCCTCTGATTGGGTCCGACGTACTTATATTCTGCAAGCGCATCACAAACAATATCCAAGAAGATTTCTCGTCGAACAACAACAGTCGTGCGTCTTTTATACAATTCAAATGTTCTACTATTATTTCTATCATCTTTCTCTAAAACTAACTGATTTCCGCCCTCTTCTTTAGCCAAGCAGCCATCACTGTCACAGACATTTTCTTTACCAGGATGTCCTTTTGAAACATGCGATTTTGCAATTCCCATCTCCCCAGACAGCAAACCATCACCAGGGCATCCACTTCTCATCTTTTCAAAGACCCTCTTACTTATCTAGAGAGAGAGAAAGAGAGAGAGACTATTTCAGTAAAGAGCCTAGCAATTTTGAGTAATACCTAGAAGTGATCTGCATCATGCATGAAAACATTCCGTGTACAAAGAAAATTAAAAGACCATTGAATGGCAGGCAAACCCGGGCAGATCATTCATGGATATTAGACAGAGGGACTGAATAATTTGAATAGAAAATCACTAACAAACAATATTTGAAATAAGATTCATTTCTAGATGTAACAGAATTTTACTTCACATATATGTCAAAGAAAATGTACAGGGTGTGTCTAAGGCACAAACAATATTTGAAATGGAATATAAGATTTGTTTCTGAATAACAGACTTTTACTTCACATGTGTGTCTAAGATAATGCAAGGGGTGTCAGAGTTGACAAAAAAGTAACAATAACTTGAAGTCCTCAAAATGGAATGAAAAATATCCCATTACCAAAAAAAAAATGAAAAAATATCCACAAAAAAATATCAATGTCACAAATGAATAAACACATAGCAAACTTGTATTTGCTCTGCTTAGCTAATGCCACCAATCATTTAATGAAGATAACTCACATGGATTCTTTTTCACCAAAAGAAATTAAATTCAAACAAAAATAAACTAAATTTTCAGGAATAATTGAGAAAATTAGAAAAAAAATTCAAAAACAATGTACGATATCATCCAAAGATATTAGTGTCACAGACAGATATACAACTAACAACACAAAAACAACTTCCAGATCTCCAATTGACGCTTCAAGACCGAACGGAATAATTTTCCTAATTGGTTAGCCTGCCATTCATTTGCTAATTAAAAGTTTAAATCGGATAATAACCTATCTAAACTCCCAAAAAAAAAAAAAAAAAATACCTTAAAAGCATGTCGAGCTTTGCATCCCATGAGCTGCAGAGTGCTCTGCAGCACAGACCGAGTGTATCGGAAGGACTCGTTCCCTTTTCCATCAATCTTCTCTCCTCCGTCAACAACAACTATATACAACAATTTTGGCACTTCTGCCATATCTGAGATTCTGAAGAACTCAAAATTCCCTATCACAATAAAACCAAAATTAGAAACTATTTAAAAAAAATTACAACAATAACAAAGATCGAAGACAAGTGAACTCCAATATTTCATGCCGAATTCAAAGAGCAAGAGAAATAAAACTAAAAAGAACAAAAAAAAAAATCCATCCTCGTTCACGAGCAACTGATCGATTTTGTAAAATATTAATACACCGAAATTCAGCAACAAACTACAAGAAAAGAAAAGAAAAACTAAAAGAACGATCAAACGTCGAACAGGTTAGAACTACTGAAACAAAACAATGTCTTAAACTCTAGCAATGTAGGTCAAATCTCCATGCAATCATCTTAAAGAGTATTTAGATGAACAAAGAGAACCTCTTACGGTTGTACCTTTGAGACTAAATCGATCGGATCCGAGAGCGCTGAAGAAGAAGAAGAACAGTACGGTTTCTGAAGCAGTTAGGGTTTCCTAAAGACTCGATCCGCCATTTGAAAAGCTTCCAACACGATCTCGCCATTCTCTGTCACTACTTCCACGCATCACAGGACCCGAGGCTCCACGAGTCTCTCTCCTCTCTATTTCTCCTCTCTCTCGCTCTCTCTGAAAAGAATTAAATTACGATTTTCTCCTGTTATTGCTGTATTAATTTCGACTCTCGAAAGAATAAACCTTAGTGCGACTCCTTATTTATAGGGGAATTAACAACCGCGAAGTCGCGTTTTTGATGCCGCTGTTTTCGTTAGAATGGTAGATTTGTTATTACTCTTAAGAATCGAGGGTAAAATTGGTCTTTAATTTAATGTATATATCTTTTGAACTTCGAAGAAGATGAGAGAGAGTGTGTGAGACCGGGCCTCTTGTCCGTCTCCGTTGCTTCTTAATTATAATTAAGAAAAGGGAAAATTATATATACCTTGAGGTATGCGCAAATTGCAAAAATCTCTCTACACCTATGAAAAATAACAGTTACCTCCCTTAGGTTTGAATGGAGGTCACACTCATCTCCTTCTGTTAAGTCTCCGTCCAACATTGGGTGGCTATTGCTGAGTCAGCCATGTTAAAGACTAAAGTATCCCTCCTTAATCCCATAAACTTTAAAAGTACGTTAATACCCATAACTAATATACCATCTACCCTTCCTTTCCAAATTATCATAAAGGTGAAAGAACACGTTTGTTTGTTTGTTTGTTTGTTAGATTGGATGAGCATTTATGATCGTTGATATAGTCACTATTCTCATATCCTTGGTACTCTCTCCATTCAAAACAAACCAACGACATTTGAGGAGACACCTACTATCAGTGAGGAAGATGAATGAGCTCCGGACCGAAGACTCTGTAACACCCCAAATGCAATCTGGGAAGGCAACATCAAATTCTTTTGAATCAACAACCAGTCTATATCCAACTAGATCCTGAAGCCTGCATATGCTACCACCCGAAGACACATTATGCAGGCATTTCATAAACGCCATAAAGAACTAATAACATATAATTATTGGACCCAGAGGAGTCGATTCAAGATATGAATTTTTGCCACTGAAGCTCAATAGGCACATTGACCATTCAATCAGTAGGAGTAAAATCTCTTGTGGTTGGAGTCATTCACCATAAAGAGAAGAAAAAGATGGGATTGACTGGTAAATCTGTGTCTTTGGATAGGTATCTGAAACTTTAGATCAATAACAGTTCCCTATGTCTATGGAACACAATTTTAAACCTTATATCAATAACAGCTCCACTGGAATGATCCATGGAGAACGTTGCTAAACCTTAAGTTGTGTTTGGCATTGACTTCATTTTTTTATTATTATAGTATGAACAAACTAGAGCTTTCTACCTTTAAAACAAAACAAAAAAAAAAAAAAAAAACAAGAGCTTTCTAACAATAAACGGATGCTCTGTTTTCAACTTCAAACCTTAGATCAATAACAACAGGTTTTTTGGTTTTTCTTCTTCCATTCTTTTATATCTAATATTTAGTGTCTGACATGAGTCCAATCTTTGCCAGTTCTTGTTTTGAATTAGAGACAACCATTGTCTTTATAGTTGCTTAAGTTTGAATTGAGTCCTGCTTAAGATGAGTCCAGATTCAATTTCATTCTCAAATTTACTTGGCCAAAATGTTTAATGGGAACTAAAAATATATTGTACAGAATCCATCAACCTTTAGGGTCTTACAATGAAACTCAATTTCAGACATGCAAATCTCTTTCTTTCTTTTTTCATATCTTTTTCATGATCAGATCAATGGAAGTAAATTCACAGGAAAACCAAACCTGACAAGCTATTAGTCAGAGTAATCATTTTTTCCAGTCCCTTTTAGCTTACAAAGCTTTTAATCAAGAACCCTGATTTGCACTACAGGATTACAAGAAAAAACCAACACCCAAAACAAGGAAAGACAGATTGAGTTCTTCCGGTACGATTTCATTGGATTGAGAGATAAAGAAGGAAGAACTTTAGTTTCTATTCTTGATTCCGGTAGAATGACAGTCGTTCGACATAATTTTGTCGGAGATACTATTGTCGGAGCTCACAAAGAAGAGAAGGGTTTTTAGTTTTTACTGCAAACAGTCAAACCCTGGTCCGTTGGGCTTTATTTCCATCAGAGCCCTCGAAGGGTACTTTAGTAAATTTGTCTTTTGCAATTAAATTACTAAATTTAATTTGGACATTTTAGTTAAAAGTTAAATTCGGTTGATGCTCTTCACGGACGTCTTTTACGAAGGGGTAAACTGTTGTTTTCAATAGGTGAAGGGAAGTCACCGCAATTTGTGTATACAGTAAGGGAGGTAACTATAATTTACACTTAAGAAAAGACCTTAGAAAAGGACTAAAGCCATTAATAACATGTACCAGATTTTAATGGTCGACTTGTCGTTGGTAGGAAAATAACGTTTTGGTTGATCAGGTGTTACGCGTAACAGAAAATAGGCCACTGCATATTAAAAATGGGCCAATTACATATATACGACGAAAATTAATAATTTCAGGGATAACTGGTTTGCTAGTTTTGGCCAAACGAACTTAACAGAGCCAATTTAACATGGTTCGCCGATGGTTCAAATTGAGAAATCTGAGAGACATCAGAAACATATTTAATTAAAAAATAAACACAAACTATATGGTTAGTTTTCACCCGGTTTTATCGATATCCACCCGATTATGTTGGTTCATTTCGGCTCATACTGGTTTAATAACCAAACCAAACTGAGCTTCAAAGGAAACTATTTGGATGTCCAAGCATGGTTTTAAGGATCGGACCGGATCGGCTAGGACTAATCCGATTCTAAGTCACGATATAACTATTGTATCAAGTGGCTTTAGATCGGACCGGTCCAATCGATACTAATCCGGACCGATCCAAAGTTTTTTTTTTTAAAAAAAAAAAAATTATAAAACCAATGATCCAATAGTATCGGCCTGAACTGGTCCGATATCGACCGGTATCGTCAATCCAAATTATTATTTTTGTTTAAAGGAGCACCCAACTTTTGGATCGGCCGATACCGTTGATCTGAATCGGGATCGGCCAAAACCGATCCGATCCAAGATCCCGATAATTAAAACCCTGTGTCCAAGTCCATGGTTCCATCTATTCAAAGTGCCGATATCGGGTGCAATTTTAAAACCATCAGGTAGGACTTAACGGCGTTCTTTGTCTCCGTTTTGTTTTTTTACATACAAAAAGAGTCTCCCTTTTTTTATATATATTTTTTTAAAAGAGACGGCTTCGAGAAAGTCAAATTTATACATAGAGTATAAACCTTCTAGTTAAATTCAGAAGTCAATAATCCATACAGGGATTGTTTGCTTAGCCTCTTATAAATAGAAGGGCTTTATTCAGAAGGATTTGATTCAAAGTCGTTGGTTAAAAATTATATTTAGTGAGAAAAATTATATAAAATGATGTTCTTGTTTAGACTTGATACATATTCTTGTCTTTTTAAAGAATTAGTAATATAAATTTCAAACAAGGCTAAGATTTGGTTTTGCTCCGCTTATACAAGTGTTTATTTCAGCTTAAAGTTTATTAAAGTAATTTTTAAAATTAAAAGTATGTTTTGGTAACACTTAATGGGTAAGTGCTTACCCAGCAACTTCTCTTATTACTTATGCGAAATTATTTCTAAATTTTAGTAATATTTTCATTATATCCACTTTACTCCTAAACTTTTATAAGCACTTAAATAAATGTATTTATCAAATGCTATTTTCTTCAAGTAAGCAACTTATTGTTGTTGTGGATAAATATTTTCATTGAGTCACTTATACAAAAGCACAAGTCAAACCTAACGCAACCTAACTGTTTGCCACAAACGTAATTTTTAAAAGCAGTTTCATACATATTTTTATCAAAATGGACTTCTTGAAAAAACACTTAAAAATTTCATCTAAAACAGCTTTTAGAAGTTGGGTAGGAAGCTAATTATGTTTTATTGTGGATGGAACTACTTATCACACTGTTCAAGGATATGGACCCTCTATGCAGGTTGCATTTTACAAAAGTCAACCTCAAAGTGATTTCTCCCTCACTTTGTTAGTTGGTTTTGTTGTTTATTACTAAAAGTAATTCTTTCCTGACTTTCCATTCAACATACCTTAGTAACACCTTTTTCCTTTTTGGAATTTTGGTACAAAGATTCTCCTAAATCGAGCTATTCAGTAGTGGATTCTTACTTGTCACGTGGCAAATACTAGCACTTAAGAACCCAACCAAGGGTGTTGGGTTCTTAAGCTCCATATCTAATACGTTCCTCATAAAAATAGCAATATAATGGTCCAGATACAATGATATATATATGGCCATTAAGTATATGTATTCGTTCACAGGAAATTTGTGATCGGATGGTTATAAATAAGCAATCAAGCCAGAACTTCATCTAAGAGAATCCATCCGTTGATTTAATTCAGAAAAAATCATTCATCAAACGGTAGGTATGATATACCAATTGGCATGTGCTCCACGTGGGTACTGTTAGTGGTCTGCATGTGATTTCCGTCTTGATTTGATGATTGCAAACGATTTTTTTGTGCATGTGATTTCCGAAAAAATTCTTATGCTCCGACAGTGTATTGTTAAGGTACATGGACACCATTCAGCATCAGAGGTTGTCTATAACATGTAAGCATGGTTGGTGGGACCTACACCTGAAAATAAACATGTCCTATTATCAATGGTGTTGGGTACACAATCAATATCTGTCCGGCACAAATTATTTTCAAGTGATTTCCTTTTCGTACAACACGATTGGGTTTATATTTGAGTTTTTGGTGATACTTCTAAAAGCCGTTTCGGATGGAAGCTTATTTTTGTTAAGCATGAGTGGAACTGTTTTTAGAAACTATGTTTGTGAGGAGCATTAGCTATATTTTAAATTTAAGTAAAATTTTTAGGGTATGTTTAGCATTGTTTCTTCATGCCCTAAAAGTGATTCTAAGCTCAAAAGTGCTTCAAATAAATAAATAAATGTTTGGTAAATCCAAGTGAAAAGTGATTCCACAAGAATCATTTCATCCAAACATTATTTTTTTTAAGCTACTATTTTCTATTTCTGAAATAACGTTTGTGTGAATAATTTGAGGTTTTAATAAAATATATCTTGGTTTTATATCCCTTTAAAACTTTTAAAATATCTATTTTACCTTTGTTATCTTCGCGAACAAAGATCTTATTGATTATAGATTTCCTACTTTACACAAACAAACTTTTCACAAATTTAACTTGAAAACTCTTTTCAACAGGTGTTTGCTAGACATCTTATAAAGCATCTCATAAGAATTAATTTTAAAAGAATTGCTTCTCATCCGCAAACACGCCCTTAAGTCAACAACTTTGATTCAAAGCCCTTTCACACAAAACCCTTCACATTAAAACCCTCCTATTCTATTCCTAGCAAACTATGTCAAACGAGGCCTTACAATTCTTCCCTAATTTTGTTGTAAATTTCAGGAATACCATGAGCGGTAACCAACACTAACTGATTAATTTCTATCTGGGGATTGCGGTTTGCACTTTGCAGATAAAATATCAGTGTCGGAGAGTGGTATTTACGTCATTATATTCAGAATGAGGGGCATTTCTCGACCTTTTTATTTTGGCATTTTCTGGGTTTGGATTTTTATTTTAATTCTCGTGTCTCAGTCTTTAATGTGTTACACGTTGTCTTCCAAAAGCACCAAAACGTTCCACGTGTACTTTTGACGCCCATTCTGACGTTTAATTTTAACGTTGGACGGACCTCAAAGGCTTGGAACTCGGGACGAAGACCGACCCCACTAAGAGATACTTTTGTCTTTGAAGTCAAAATGATTTAATGGTGCATTGCATCACCTTTACATCCATTCTATCGTCCAATTTTAATTGACACGTGGTGATTCATTTTGCCAGATGGCATTGGCTTATGACACGTGTTGCCACTTCAGGGTATCTTGTCACTAAATTTATGGCAATCTTGATTGTGTGGTAACTATATTATTTAGGGTTATGAGGTGAGGTTAACTGCAAATATTCTTCTTCTTTTTTTTGTGAAAAAAATGTATTGTCATTTAAGGAAGATTTTGGAAATAATGCTTAATAAATATTTTTTTTTTATATATATATACTAGTAGATGGGACGTGCAGTACTGTAAGGTAATACACCTCCAAAACGTTTTAATTGTTTTATTATTATGTTATTTTTTATTTTATAATTAAAAAAGATGTGAATGGTTATTTTGGAAATTTAACCGTCATCTTTTAGAATAAACTAAAAGATATTATTCTCTATAACTATATTAAATACTTTATCATATTAAAGGTTATTTTTTAAGAAATTTAAATATATATATATATCTTGGCACGCTTCCGATGGACCCTCTCTCTTAATAGAATACTAGCAGGTGGCACTTGCAATACGCCACGTTGCATGTTGATACACTTCTGGAATGTGTTAACTGTTTTATTAGCATATTATTTCTTTTTATATAATTGAAAGAAATATAACCGTTTTATTGTCACGCCATTTTTTTAATAATTAAAAGAGATGAGAACGGTTATTTTGGAAACTTAATTGTCAAAATAAACCAAAATAGAATACTATCCTCAATTATATTAAATACTTTACCATATTAAAAATTATTTTTGAAAAATTAAAAATATATTGATACGCTTTCCAATGCACCCTCTCCCTTAATATGTGTATATATATATAATTCTTTCTTTCTTTCTAAGGAAAATTACAAGAGAATTTTTTTAAAGAAATTGATATAACAAGTGACAATAAAGAAATAACATAATCCGAAGCATCTATATATATATATATATAGGAGTTTACTTATAAAAGAGAATAGGAATTAAAGTTCTAGAAAGTTTTCCACATATCACGACCAAAATTTTAGTAAACTCATCATCATGTGCGCAGCACGTGCCCAACACCTCCAACTAAATAACTTGCAAAAGAAATGTAGTCACAATATTCTTCGGTATGTGCCTTACCTGTTAAAGCTTATTTGTAAAACCCCACCTTTATATGTGTGCTTTCGGTCAATCCATTAAATTTTAAACTTAAATGTATTATTTATATTAATATAATTAGACACAAAAACTATCCCGAGAAGATATTATTTTTTTCCATTTTTCTCATACAGTTATCAATTATCACAAAAATTTCTATGTACTCATTCTAAAGAGACATATCACGTAAGCAATTAAAACGGGTGACCGATGATTTGTAAACCCTAAGAGACATATCAACCTCCAATCTTTCATGATATACCAACCGGATAACGTCACGTAAGCAATTAAAATGGATGACCGATCATTTGTAAACCCCTAAGAGACATATCAACTTCAAACTAGCTTCCACATTAACTGGAATAACCAGTTACCAATACCGACATCGTGTCATTATAATATTGTCGAAAAAATCACTTGCAATATTTGGTGTGTTGTTTCCTGCAGTACCAATCGAATAGTGTCACGTAAACCACTAAAATTGGTGATTGATCATTTCTGAACTCTTAAGATACATATCAACCTTAAAATAGCTTCGACCTTAACCGGAATAACCAGTTATCAATACCAACATCGTATTGTCGAAAAATTCGCAATAAAATATCGCAGACAATTTTCTTCCATATAAACTTTTGTGTTGCATTAGCATTTTCAATACTATGCAAGCAACAATTTTTATTTCTCTCTTTGGTATTTTTTTTTCCAACAATCAATTAACGAAAATTACTCTGGTAATAATGGCGCAAAACAAGAAGGAATAAATATGGTTACTAAGGTGGACAAAAAAGAATGGAATCTATTATAAAGAGGGTATTGAGCTAAGTGACACAATCTGTGCGAAGTGGAGGCGTTCTGGCGCTAAAATTTCTGACAATTGAGATCTGGTGACAAATTCTTCATTCAGACTAGCAAGTTGAGCTCAAATCCAACATCATGACAAGGGCATAGTTGTGGTGACACATTGATTAGTGTTCATGGCTTTGTAGGTATGTAATGAGCTCGACGACATAATGGAAGAAGGGGGGAACATTGTGGATCATCATGGTTGTGATTTCTTTCCAGAGCATTGGTTTGACCGTGTGGTTGTACTTCAAACAGACAATACCGTGTTATACGATCGATTGAGTAACAGGTAATGGTGAATTTAGTCTGAATCTAGGTTCACTGTATATCTCACATTAACAATCTTTAAGGTGTTTCTATGCAACAGAGGTTACATGGGGTCAAAGCTTACAAACAACATCGAATGTGAAATCTTTCAAGTGTTGCTAGACGAGGCAAAATCAAGTTACTCAGAAGACATTGTGGTAGCACTGAGGAGTGACTCTGTTGACGATATAAGCAGAAACGTAGCCACATTGTCAGATTGGGTTAGAAGCTGGCTATCCGTATCCTAATCCTAACAGTTCATTAATTAGGTCTGTGCTTGTGTGATATTATATGATGGCTTAAAATAATTTCACTTATGTTTTTTTTTTTTTTGTATAATTACAAAAATTAAAAAGAAAAGAGAAGAAGGTTGATATATAAGGTGAGTCCTTTTCGTGCCCTTTGCCAAATTCTACTTGTTGCAGCAATGAGACCCTACTTATTAGATGATCAAGCAGAGTGTGCTGAAGAACTTCTAATTTTTGAAAGGTTTTTTTTTTTTTTTTTTTGGGTAATATGGAATTCCAGTTATACTTAGTACAATTGGGTAGACCCCAGATACCTGCAACAACCTACAAGCTACAAGTATCATTTAAGCCCGGGGACTAGAACCAGAGACCCACCAATATCATTTTCTTTATTCAATGTTGTTTGAAATGCTATTTTTTATAGGATTTAATATATATGGTATAGGTTAAAGTAAAATTTAAGAAATTCCTTCTGCTAAGCATGCATTTGGTAATTTTTTTAAGTGTTTTTTTTTTCAACTCGTTAAAGCACTTTTTTAGTGGTAAGTGATAACATTGAATGGGTAGGAGCAATTGATAGTTTTAGTCCCAAATTTTAAGATAATTATTATTAGTCTTGAAGCAAGAAAATAGAAAGAAGGGTCTTTATTTTTTTAGGGCAAAATACACTTTGATACTTTGATCTCTGAGGTTTCGATCACTTGCATTTAGATCCCTTGAGTTTGCTCATTTTTATATGAAACCTCGGGAGTCATAGACTGATTTATCCCTATTAAAATATAAAATTACTCATCTCAAATTCGCCACCCACTGTCCCCAACTTAGTCCATAAACCGCTAAGTTTCATACAACAAGGAGGACGATTGTAATTTAACAAATCTCAGGGAATCTAAGAGCAAGTGGTCGAAACCTCATGGGATCAAAATATAATTTTCCTTATTTTTTATGAAAAAAGGAGGGTGTTTATCGAAACTGTACAGATGAGCCCTCAGCGCATGTTATCAACCATCACCACTGCACGAAGTTAAACAAATCTCAGAGAGAGAGAGAGAGAGAGAGAGAGAAAGAGATCAAAGCATCTTCAAAGTAGACACGACACCTCTGTCGAGTGTAGACGACGATGTACGTGAAGCGTATAGCTTCGAATTTGGTTTCCTGTTGGAGCTTGTCTTCATTGGCATCTCCATCTCGTTTGCTTAAAGTTGGAGACGCCCTGAAGCAATCAAGGAAGTTTTCCGATCAAGACGTTCTGGAATACTCCAAGGTGAGTCACGACTCAAATCCTCTGCATTTCGACTCCGAATGCGCTCGAAACGCCGGATTCAAAGATCCAATCGTTCACGGGATGCTCGTCGCTGCCCTCTTCCCTCGGATCATCGCTTCTCATTTCGTGAGTTCTTCCCTCTCTCCTTGCTAGGGTTTTATTTGATACCTCGTTTTTACTTTAATTGATTTATATTTACTTTCCGATACTTCGGTACACACGAACTCAAATCATCGAAATATGTGATTATTAGAACCACATGAGTCCACGCTAAATCAACTTAGGTTTTGTATGAAATCTCAATAACAAATTTAGATATTTATAAGAAAAAGATATAAAATGAGAGTTCATTGGTGGAATCCCAAAAATGTGAATAATAAAGAAAAAACATACGAGGGGAGTTTTTTACTCATGAAATCCCGAAAACATGAATAATAACTTATGGAAAGGAGGAAGAGTCTTTTAGTCAATATCTCTTAATCTCATTAAGAAAGAATTGTCTACATTCACATTTCTAATTAAATATAGACGTCCCATTAAGTTAAAACCTCATAACGGTTCAAATGGGTCGAGTCAATTGAGTCGGGCCAGTCGGATCGACCCATCTCTAAAATCCAACAAGAAAAAAAAGTTTTTATTAGGTTTCAAGAGGAGAGAGAAAGAGGCTCCAGTTTTTTGATAAATGGGGCACCCTCCTCCATTTATTAAAAAAGGAAGTTGCATTAAGCAATGTTTGATCGTCTATCAAAATAAGAAGTATTGGAATATATGAGAAACTTTCTGGGTATCTATTTAGTTTTTTTATGTAAACTTATAAAATGAACAGAGGAGGAATATAAATTCAGATTTTTAAAGAAATAATTTGATGAATGTGTAGCCTGGAGCTCTATATGTTTCACAGAGTCTGCAATTCAAATTGCCGGTGTACGCTGGAGACGAGATTGTTGCCCAAGTACAAGCACTCAATCTCAGACTAAACAAGGACAAATACATGTGCGTGCTCTCTCTCTCTCTCTCTCTCCCTCTCCCTCTCAAAATATAAGAAGAATAATGAGATTACTGTTTGGTTTTGAATGATGTTATTGGAGTTGACCCATTTTACATTTTTGTTTTGTTATAATTTTGTAAATTTGATGCAGAGCAAAATTTTCAACGAAATGCATTAAGAATGAAGAAGTTGTGATCTATGGAGAAGCAATGGCAATCTTGCCAACTCTAGCCATGGAAATAGGGGTTGATTGAACCCTATTTCTTTTTGGGAACTAATTTGGAAGGCTTCTTGGTTGGTCGTGTTTGGTTACCATGTGAATGAATTCTGGTCAATTTTTTTAATTTTTTTCCTTTAATTATAATTATTTTCATATAACCCCATAGTCATACACAATCTTTGCACACTTGCATCTTTTTAAATGTGATCATAACACTCCAAAATTATCTATGATAGAAATAGTGTATTTACATGTTGGCGAATGCTCAGTTTACTTTACAAGTTCTCCACTGCAAAAACTTAAAAATGCCTTCTTCAAATTTAAAATCAGGGTGGGAAGTGATTCTGTAATGAAGCGTATTTTATTCTCTCATTCGATAGGAAGTCATTCAGCTTTTGCTAACCAAATGACCATTTATCTGTGAGAACTCGTTCCTAAGTTGTGAAATGCATTCCAGAAATACTGTAAGCTGTAACTCATTTTATTATATGTTAACCAAACACAACTAATAGACCTTCAAAATTGGTCTTGCGCCTTTGGAAATTGGTTCCTGACCAGAAAGAACGCCAAATATGTCCCAACTTCTGGAGCCTAACATCTGTCATATGGTAAACTAACTTTAATAGAAAAAACCCCCCAAACAAATCCTGAAAAGGCAGAGCAGAGTACCCTTTATCTACTCTTGCTAGAAAACCTGATGAAGTATATATACAAGAGAAGGGAAAACAGATCACCACCAATATTCCCAAAGTGGCTGCAACCAGTATCGTTATCTTTCTCTATCCGCTGCCTTGGAAGAATGAAAATCAGATAGAAAGGCCTCAAGTGGTTGCAGCTACAGGGGCTTTTGGCTTTGACTTCTCCACCACGATAGCCTGTGTAGTCAGAACCATTCCTGCCACAGATGCCGCGTTCTGCAGTGCACACCTTATCACCTTGGCCGGATCAATCACCCCAGACGCTACCAGGTTCTCATATTTATCCGTCAATGCATTGTATCCGACCTCCCATTCGCTCGCCTTCACCTTCTCCACAACTACCTCACCTTCCACTCCCGCATTGTGAGCTATCAAAGATGCTGGTGCAACCAATGCCTGCAAGAGATAATGGCTCAATAAAATTTAGAACTGTGTGACCCATTGTGTTAATACTCGGTACCAGATCAGGGATCATCCCAGATCAAAACATGGCCCAATTTTATTTTACTTTTTTTTTTAAATCATAAAAAAATTTAGGGGTGTCGGATAATCCAACAATCTGAATCGTCTGAAACGGAGTCAGAGAATTTTAGCAATGTTTGGGATCGTGACTCATCCCAAGCCGATCCCGAGTCGATACAACTCAAGATCGGCTGATACTTAACACTATTTGTGTCGAGAAGAGTCTGATATTGGTACCTTCTGTACGATATCTGCACCTAACCGTTCTTCTGGATCCTCAAGTTTGTCCTTTATGGCAGGGACACACATGGAGAGGTGAACCAAAGCAGCACCGCCACCAGGTACAACCCCCTCCTCTATGGCAGCAAAAGTGGCATTCTTGGCATCCTCAATTCGGAGCTTCCGGTCCTCGAGTTCAGTCTCTGTTGCAGCACCCACCTTTATTACAGCAACTCCACCTGATAGTTTGGCAATTCTCTCCGCCAGCTTCTCAGAGTCATATAAAGAATCTGTCTCGGCCAACTCTTTCTTTATCTGCGCGATTCTAGCTTGGATCTCATCCTTGGAGGCAGCATCAGCAATAATGGTGGTGGAGTCCTTGGAAATTGTCACCTTTCTTGATATTCCTAGCTGATCCATTGAAGTATTCTCAACCAACAACCCTAACTCACTGGCTTGCAACTCAGCTCCTGAGAGACAGAGAGATGGGAAAAGAACCAGCAGCAGATAAAAGTGTTCATTTATAACCAAAAAAAAAAGATTCTTCCAAACCATGTGCAAATTATTTTTTCACTCAAAGTCCCCACACTAGGGGTGCAACTTGGGTCAGGCTAACCAAAACCCAAACCGACCCAACCTGACTTTGGGTTGGATTTTATCACTTTGGATCGGTTTTGGATTGAAAAAAGCCAACCCGGATTAATTCGATTCAGCTTTGGGTAAGGTCTAAAGGTAACCCGACCCAACCCAAAACCCAAACCGAATTAACCCAATTAATAATATACAAATAATATATAAAATATAATGTATACATATTAGAATGTGTAAATTTTAGAATTTAGGGGTTTATAAAAACCCCTCTAAACTTCTGCTATTTCTAAATAATAACCCGCTTACTATAAAAGCTAAGGTTGGTTTAAGTCCAAATATATGACTCAAGCTGTGATAGTGCTAATCAACCCGAATTAACCATACCCAAATCAAGCCAACCCGAAATTACAGTTTGGGTTAGATTTAGGGTTTACAAAATAAAATCGATTTGGTGTTCGGGTTTCAAATCGGTTTGGGTTTGGGTTGAGGTCAACCCGACCCAAACTGAACCAAGTTGCACCCCTACCCCACACTGGCTACGCTGCATAATTGGGAGGATGAGAATGCACAAAATGAAGGAAACAGACACAGAAATGCTTCGTTCTGGAGAAAAAAGAATACCAGTCAAAATGGCAATGTCCTGAAGGAGAGCTTTCCGTCTCTCACCAAAACCAGGCGCTCTGATTGCAGCGACATTGAGGATCCCCCGCAGCTTGTTCACAACAAGAGTGGCCAAAGCCTCCCCGGTTACATCTTCAGCAATAATAAGTAGGGGTGCTCTCAACTGTGTGGTCTTCTCCAACAGAGGAATTATGTCCTTTGCTGCTGAAATCTTTTGATCGGTGACCAAAACTCTAGCATTCTCAAATTCAACGATTGATTTCTCTGGATTTGTGACAAATTGTGGAGAAATATAACCTCTATCAATCTGTCAACATGATTAAAGAAGCACCATTATTTCAACAAACTACTACACAAGATTCCCCATAGTTCTTCTACACAACCCAGAGGAGAAAAAAGAACATAAAGAGGGAGAAACAAAATGTAGCTTAGGCATTACATAGAGACACACCTCCATTCCCTCTTCCACATCAACCGTAGTCTCAAAGGATGATGAGGACTCGATAGATAAGACACCATCAGGGCCAACCTTATCGATTGCATCAGCGATCATAGTCCCAATGACTTCATCATTACCAGCAGATATAGAGGCAATGGCTAAAACGCATCAATAATCAAAAAGACGAGAAAAAAACGGGTGGTCAGGACATAATTTAGTTCAGAATATGTAACTTTGGTAACCGGAGTAAAGGATCTTGAATGAACAAATTCACTATAATCAGATGTAGGGAATAAGTACTACCTTTAATATCATTACGACCCTTGACGGGCCTAGCCCTCTTCTCTAACTCTGTCACTAGCTCCTGTACAGTTTTATCAATGCCTTTCTTCACTGAGACTGGATTTGCACCCGAGGTAACATTCAGCAGGCCCAGTTTGATAATTTCTCGTGCAAGAACTGCTGCAGTTGTCGTCCCATCACCAGCAGAGTCATTCGTTTTACTTGCAACCTTCATCCAACAAATTAAACACATTATTAAATTATGAGTTCCTTAAAGTCTTGGACATTAACATGTCAGAGTTTAAAAAAAAAAATAGTTTTCTTAAAAATCTTGGACATTAATATTATCTGAGAGTTGAAATTTTCCACATAATTTAAAGGCTACATAAAGATTGAATCAATAACAGATATGTTAAAAAATTGAAAAGAGAAAACCAACTCAAATCAAAAACCATGTACCATCTATAGGCATCCTACTTTGCACAAGTCCCATGCCTTCATTTCAATTTGTTGATTAGAACAGCTCATTTCATATGTCCTTCATTACCACGTTCTTTTGAATGGTGCCAACTATATTCAACACATGCAAGCCTTTAATAAGACCTGCCATGTAATGAGTCGCATTAATAGATCATATGTGCCAACTATCAACTGGAATATATGAATTCAATCCGTTGAACTTCACACTTTCTTTTGAAAGATCGATGTTTAAAACAGTAATGTCAATCTAATTTTGATTACATTATGGCCTTCCAAAAGGATCTTAACCATCTAATAGGTCCTATCAAAGACATCAGGTATGTTAAATATCAGCTTGACCAAATATGTAGTGGTTATTGGAATCGATCATGACCAATCATTCAATAAATCCTATCAATGAGACTAAATGCACTAGATATCTTCATCAAATAATTCTAGGCGTTTGATCTCATTACTCTCATTTGGATGACAAAACAATTTAGGAACTTATTAATAGGGGTGCAACTCGGTTCGGTTAAAACCGAAACCGAACCGACCCAAACCGACTTCGGTTCGGTTTGGGTTGGGTTTCTATAGATTTGGTTCGGTT
>JAUPMG010000001.1:19393744-19412323 GCA_031762675.1 Pachysandra terminalis
CTCTCTCTCTCTCTCTCTCTCTCTCTCTCTCTCTCTATATATATATATATATATATATATATATATATATATATTTCATATTTTGTTTCTAAATTAAATACAAATATTAATCTTTCAAATTGGTAGGATTTTAATTGTGTTTTACAATTATTAGTTTTATAATCACTTTTTCGGGAAAAGGTGTGGGATGTGCGAGTTAGGAAATGAATTCTAGTTAGTTTAAAAAATCTATTTAGAGTTTTCCTATTCTGGCAGACAGATTTACTGAATCGTGATAGCTGTGTGGGTTACTAAAGGCATTGGAAAAATTTATCTAAAGAATTTTCTCTTTTCCAAATGTGTGGGACCAATATGTAAAGACTTCTCATGTTCCTAATTCATTGATTAGCTTCTCATTGAGTGGGAGCCTTCTTTATTAAATTTCTCAGTACAGAAAATTCCAAAATCCTCAGAATTGACATTTTATATATCATTTTTTTTAGACACTATCCACTTAATTGTTAAAGAATGAACACACAACTAAGTTAATGTTTTGTTGAGAGGTTCTTTTACAACTGTTTTTCTTCTTTGTTCATCTGTTTCTCGCGTTTTGGTTTGGTTTACTGTTTTTGTATTTTTTATTTGTTACTCCTGAAGTTTAGGGATTAATCTCTCAATCTCTTGGTCCTATCTGTTTTGTACTTTTCTTGCCATTAATAAAATTCTATGATATCTATCAAAAAAATAAAAATAATAATAATAAATGGAATCAACATCCAATCAACATTAAATCTAAGAAATCTGATATAGTAAAAATTATTGAATATCTAAAAAGTTTATATTTGGTACATAAAGCAGTTTAATTTAGTAAAGAAAACCAACAATTCCTTTAGGATAGCTACCAATTAGCAATGTAAGATAAACGTGGATTCAAGCAGTTATTTAAAAAAAAAAATTATTACGGTGTTCTTTAATTCCTCTTCTAAATAAACAAAAATCCATGGGAGCACAAGCAGCCACACACAGAAAAGAATGCCATCTTTGCTCCTAAATCATCCCCAAGTTGGAACTTATGGATCTGATGTGTAACAGCGAAGTCTGGCAATGAGAAATCATTATCATCCACTTGGCATTTGGGGAATCAAAAAAAATAAACAACCATGTTTTTTTTCTTTGGAAGGTAATAAACAAACATGTTGTTGGGGCCCAGAAATGAAAATTGAATGGAACATGCCAAGCTTTTTTGTAAAGACGACTGTCCATTCCACCAACACCTTCAAGATGATGCATAGGAGACGCTGGTCATCATAGCTACTGATCTCGGATAGGAGGTGGCCGAAATGGTGTCTTAAATGACCTTATGTCTTCCAGAATGGAAACTTGGCAAGGCATAAATACGTCTATAGGGAGGGATGATCTACGCCTTTGGGCGTTGAGAGGAGTGTTGACAATGTGACGGTATATACATACACTGCAGATAACCATATCTTGAACTAATTTTGGGAAGAACTGGTGGAAACTTGAGGAAATTCAAAGAGGAAACAAGAAGCCATTTTACCCTTTAGTAATGAGTTTTTGGATATTGAACAGACAAAAACAATATTCACAGCATTCCATTCTTAACTCAGACCAAGATCTCCTCTTCTTTACCAAAATCGTACTTTCCAAGTCCTTCAAAAGGTCCAACAGATATTGGAAAGACATTACTCAATCTCCACAAACTGACCCCAGTACAGATACACAACTTTGCCATCATGATCAATAAAAGTTTTCCGCCCACTTTAGAAGACCCCAGGTTTCCTAAGGATAAACTTTCAAAATTAAGCTCAGCCGTGCCCATGGGGATCGAAGCCAACATTTAGAAAACAAGTGCGAGAACAATCAAGACCCAAAACAATCAATCCCTTTCTATGTTTCCTGGGAACACTCCCCCAAACTCCTTCAGCATAGAAACTAAATAAGATACAGGACACAAATTTTATCTGTCATGGAGGCTGAGCACTTTGTCTTGTCTTTCAATATCCTCATCCTTTTTTCCTCTGGCATGAACTATGTACAGGCCATGATGAAACAAGTCCAAATGATTTTGCCCCCTTTCCCATCAAAATCCAAGTACAAATTTGTACAATAAGTAATAAATTCTAACTTTGAGGTGTCCGAATATCCTGTGCAAACCCACAAAGAATAAAAAGGTGGTTCGCAAGCTTATCTGTGTTGTACATATCTATACTACTATAAAAAGTGAAGAGGCCAAGATTGTGTGTAGATATGATCACTGTTTTGAATTCAGCAGCATGCCGTCGCCATTGTCAGTGCCTCAGGCACAAAATTTGAAGGGGAATCGACATTTCCCTTCATTACACCATGTCACCGAACTGTCGATGACATGATGGAAATTTTGCATGTGTCATGTGCAATGTACAAAACCCTTTAAAGGGCATGCCGATAAAAATTTTGACACATTTTGGCAATATTTCTCTTCTCCATTCTCCTCTCTTTTTTAAGCCCAAACCCCCTAAAAACCCCATTTTTCAAGCCAAGGTCCCCTACAAAACCCTATTTTTCAAGCCCGAACCTCCTACAAAAAATTATCCACTTTTTATGAGTGTTTTGTGAATCGAAAACACTCGAATAAAGATTTCTTGAAGATTTGATGTATCGTGTGGATCGTTGGAAGCGCATGTTCGAGGTGAACATGTTTTTTTTATGTTTTAACCTTGTAAACCTGACAAAATCATGGGAAATTAATATATGTTTTGTAGTGAACTCGATCTATCGATGGATGTCTTTAATTTGATTTTTGGCAAAAAATCATATTTATTTAGTTATTTAATTCAAAAAATTAACTATATATATAAAAATAGAAAAATCAATATGGTATGAATAAAGAATGTAAACCTAGTTAGAAAATTTGAAACGAAAAGTTAATTAATTTGACCAATTACTATTTTAGTAATTGACAATTCATAAATTATATATGAGATTTTAGATCTAAAATATATAATAAAAAAAGGTATTAAAATATTAAAAAAATATTATAAATTTTTACTCATCCAAGTAGTTATAACTATATTAAAAAGTATGTATTATGGTCAGCATAGGATGGGGTGATGAAGATGTCCTTGAACAAGCTAGGCACTCTTTGTGGATGTGATGTATCCTTGTACTTAGACAGTTGGATTCTGAACCTTTTTTATGTTTTGTGGAGTTATTTGACTTCAATTTCATTTCAATTTTGTATCTCTTTGTTCTATGTTGCCATATTTAGCCACATTAGCTTAGATAAATTCAATATGCATCCATTGTGTCATATTTTGAGTTATTTCCATATCATTATCTCTTATTTAGACCTCTATAAGATTCACACTATAATTCAAACATTTAGGCATAATTTCTCTGTATTTCCGTACATGGTACAAAGTTATACTTGAGTTCAATGTAATTTTTTTTTTATATTTTGGGATTGCAATGTGTATTTTACTATCATTTAAACCCCCTTGAATCTCCTCACTTTTAAAGCTTATTGCATGTATTAATCATGGTTTTAAATTTCGCGGCATGCCGCCGAAATGTCACCATTTCACCCCTTGGCGAAATGGCGATATTTCCCCATTTCGGCGAAATCTGGTGAAATTTTGCACACCCCTTGGCGAAATGTCTGGCGAATTGAAATTTAAAACCTTGGTATTAATCATGTTGAATGGCTGTCTAGACAAAATCTTAAACATGTCAGAACCTTGGACTTCCATATGTTAATGGAGAAATATAATTGTGCATGTGTGAATTCAATGAGGACTTGAAAAAACAACTTGAATGAGATGTTGAGAACTGACCATTGGGATTGCAAATCCACACTCTCAAATCCGGGGAAAAAATGGCATACATACATCATTACTAAATAAAAAGGACAGCTCATAATTAGAAAGTAATTATTTTTTTATCAGAAACTGATTTAATGAATGTAAAAAATAAATAAAAAAGGCTCTCGAAAGGAGCATAAAAAAGGAAAAGTAAAATTACAATAAAACAAACTGGCAGACAAATATTCTCTCAGCCAACATGTCCATAGTTGGCTGATCTAGCACAATTGAGTGAAATGCTTGTTTGGGCTGAAAGATCAGCAATCCCCATGAACCATTGTGCAATCCTCAAGGACCCTGCAAATTGCTCTTGCCCCATTCAACTTTATTAGAATAATCCCTTCAGTGGAAAAATTCATGAGGCCTAGTTTCTTCACATCAGCTTAGCCATTGAAGCAACACGTAGGACTCATCTTCAATGGTCACTGGTACCTGCTGCCCCACAAAAAAACACAACAAGAGGAACGTTCATGATCCCTAATTATGACACCCTTTAATGTGTCTAGATTGCCAAAAGGAATCCATTGACATTGATCTGAAACTGATTTGGAAGGGGGAATCCACAATAGGTAATCTATATGAGCAGGCAAATAGATCTTTGGCACCGATTCCCAATCTTTAATAATAAATATGCTCCTAAGGATTTCGTCCTATCAAAAACTTTACCCTAGGAATCAGACCTTTTCCAAATACATAATTGAACATCATCAACATGGTTAGGCTCCAAATCTCCCTCCCCCCCTTTTCCCCAATCTGTGTTCCCCTTCTATACACCAAAGCCCTCCCCTTCTATTCAAAATAAAGGCACAAAAATCCTAGTAATAATACACCAGATAAAGTTCTTAACCATCTTGACAAGAAATATAATTAAAGCTTTTTCTGATTATAAACCAATCATAGAAACTGCTCTTACCATAAAATTGCCATGAATTCCTTATTTGATATCAAGACCACAAAATAATTAACATGCTAATCAAATATGCCAAATTGATTAACCTTCAAGCTTTCAAATGATTTATCCTTCCAGCATTCAGCATCCAAAGAAAACCTTTTACAAATGCCAGAAAAAAAATAGAACAATATATGAAACTCACATATTGGTAGCTCAGACCAAATAAAGAATATAATCACGCAATTACAAAGCAGGATGAGAATGATCTAGCTTTTAACCTTCAAAACTTAATGACAATCATAACCAATCAACCAACAAAAAAAAATAAATAAATAATAATAATAATAATAACTCGATTGCAAAAAGAAAGAAATGAAACTGAACTAAATAAAAGCAAAAAAAAAAAAAAAAAACATATGAAAAAAAAAAGGAAAATTGTATAAAATAATCCGAAGCTTGAGCATTAAGAAATCTCATATCCACCTGCGCCAAGTTCCAGTCATCAAATACTCAAATCTTCAAAAAAACAAAAAAAAAAATCAGAATCAATAACCTTAATTTCAATCTAAATAACATCTCGAAAAACAAGATTAAGATCACATTCAATCAAATAAGAAAGGGAAAAAAAAATATCTCACCTCTATTCAAACCGAGCGAATTCCAATTCGCCTTCTCCGATTACTCAAAACCTTTGAACCAAATCACAATCAAATCCGAAGAAAAAATGTCGAAGATTACAAGAAAAAAGGGCAAAAAACAAAACTCTGCAATGAACACGTTCGAGACGCCACAAAGGAAGATAACGATTGACGGATTTTACGGGAGCGAGAAAATCGATAACGGCGGACGTAACGGCTTTATATACCCACCAAGCCACTCGTTAAACGTCGAGCAGTTTCAACAGCAGGAGAAATCAGCTTTGGCTTTTGATGCTTCCAAAAAGTTGCTGTCTATTTAAGCGGCTTTTCCTTGAAATTGAACCATTCTAGTCTTTGCGATCATGAAATTCACGAATCAGCAAAAAGCCCGTTATCGAAGGGCGAGATGTGATAGCGTTTTTGGTTGGTTTTTAATTCGGACGAGGTGGACGGTTGTGATTGTTTAGTGTGAGATCTGGCGGTTGTTTTTGCGTGGTTTGTCATCCATCCTACAAAATTTTAGTACGAGGTAGAGGAGAAAGGAAAACGTCACGCTCAATGTGAAATGACGAATTTACCCCTATATTAAGACATGGCGACGCTCATTAATAAATTTCTAAGATTCTGGTCTGGAAAAAATCTATGAGATTATGATAGCTAATTCCCAATCCATTGTCTATAATATTAAATAATAAATACTACGAAAGATATGATGTTATGTAAGATAATTGAAGTTTATGGGCCAAGTCGCGGTCCATGGGTCCCAAATATGGCTGTAAATGGATCGGGTTTGGTCCAGATTCATTATGATCCGAATAAAAGTAAAGAGGTCCAAGACTCCAAATCCGATTAAAGATCTGACGGATCTTTCATATAAATATCCGAATCCGAGTTCAATTATATTTACAAGATCCATATTTGAATCCGATTATATATTCGAATCTAATTAACAAATTATTTGATGTACAATACAAATATATTAGCATTTATATTGTTATCACATATATATATATATAGAAGAATACCATATGTTATGTACTTGAAAATAAATGTTATATATTATTTATATTATTAACCAGGTTAATTTGATTTGGGTTTTGATTGGCAAGTGAGTCCGCCGCCGCTCTTTATAACAATGAATAATCTTGACAGAACTGATGAGCACGGTAATAACCTTCGAGTCGCCTTCGATTTCAATAGAGTTGATGTTAAATCTTCTAGCCATTCTTAAACCTTCAATGCATGCAACCAGGAAGAAAATCAGTTGTGGTTTACGGTGTTGTCCACGCTGTGGGGTGACCTATGATTGGGTGAAAACACACTTAAGAGTTATTTTTTAAACCAATCAGAGGACCACCCGCCCCGGTTGCACCAGGACACCCCTTTGCCGCACCGTCGAAGTTGAGAAAAAAGTATGAAGAAGTTCATTGATAAATGCACCTAAGTGGGTAATCGTGGGACAGTTCCTACTGATTTTGCCAATCAAAGATTGGCAGAGAAAAAAATCGTACACATGTATGTTAATCTAATTGAATTCTGATTTTAATTGGATCGTATATACCAAGATCCGAATCCGATTATAAACAGATCCAATTATTCAAGACGGACATCTAATCTGATAAAGATCCAATTTATTCAGGTAAATTTAAACGGATTCAGATCGATATCAGATCCAGGTCCGACCCATTGATAAGCCCTAGTCCCGGGATTGTCTGCACCGATATCCTGTACCCGCATCTGCATCGATATGCTGCACCCCTATTGCAATATTGGAAATGCGATTGGTCCATTTTGTTATTTTAATAGAATTATTAAAGCTTTTTTAAAAAAATGTACCAATCACATTCCATGTGCAGTAACTGGTGCAGGATTTCCGGCCCAGACGATCTGGACTCAACCAATCACCTTAATTGTGAGATAGCAATAAAGGGAAGATCTTAAGGTCAGCCTCAAATGGATTCTGAATCTGTTGCATTAACATGAGTAATCACACACCAAAAAAAAATATGATGATTGAAGAAACCTTAGAGAAAATCTGCCATGGCTTACACACTGTGAGCAATGGATTAAAGGCAAACAGTAGGCATTTTATTTTTATGTAGTTATGTTGAGTTAAAACACTCTTTACAACCATTGCACAATATACAGATATGGGAAACAGTAGTTTACATCATCCACATTTCTGGAATTTTACCTGATATATAGCCTTCCTTCACAGATTACACAAGCTTCTTCGCTTGCCTAAGAAAACTGCATAGTTCCCTTATCTGCTCACCTCCATTACAATCAGCATGTCCTGACAACCTCCTAAGAAAACTGCATAGTTCCCTTATCTGCTCACCTACATTACAATCAGCATGTCCTGACAACCTTCGGAGTCCACGTTCGCCAAACCATCCAACCACCACCTTCTCCCATTTTTATCTCCGCTATCCTTCTCTTCAAGCGAGAACCCTTTCTTTTCGATTCTTCTTCGAAAGAGTCAGGTGGAACCAATCTCTTCATGGGGAGTTCAGGGCTCCCCATTTCTGTCGAGTCCACAATCCGCTTCACCATCTCCAACACCTCGCTCATCTTGGGACGTGCCTTTGGATGTCGAGTCAAGCACCGGTTGGCCACGGCTGCTAGCTTCTGGGCAGACCTGAGGGAGTATTTCCCTTCAAGCCTCGGGTCTAATATCAGCCGGAACTTCTTCATGTCTGATAAGTGTGGCTTGACCCATTCCAATAGTTTCTGCTCACCCTTGGGGCGGTTGCGATCCAGAGGACGCCTACCGGAGATTAGTTCATAGAGGAAGACCCCGTAACCCCACACATCACTCTTGGATGTGAGACGCCCGGTTTGGATGTATTCTGGAGCAGCATATCCGATGGTCCCTACAACCTGTTTCGGAATTAGATTAGATGAATTCCTCCTGATCTTGCAAATGTAGCTAACCGTAGTGCAACCACATGACAAAAGTAGGAGCTTGCTAACAAGTAAACCCCTAACTAGGACATCTTATATGCCAATCAAGGTTTTAAATTTCGCCGACATGCCGTCAGGCGACATGAAATATTTCAGCGATATTCCCCCATTTCGGAGATTTTTGGCGAAATTTTGGCAGGCCTTCCCTGGTGAAATCTCAGGTGAAATCGAAATTTAAAACCTTAATGCCAATTGTTGACACAATACAGAAGCAATTGAGTCAAGTCTCATGTGGGTTTCATCTCATTAACATGTACATGACCGAGTAATGCATGTCATCACAATACCACACTTGCATGATCGTTACTTAAACAACGGATATTTACATGTATAAATAGTTCATTTGTATCAAGTACCAACAGGCAGGCTCTCCAGCTCAGAAACTGGAGGTCCCAGGTTCTAGTCCCCGGGATTACCTGATATATGATCCTTGTAGGGTGGGGTCATGTATCCAAGGTTTAGCCTATCCCCATTAAGTGGGGTCAAGTCACCAAAAATAAATAAAAAATAAAACATACCGCCGTCGAGATATGACTTAATCCTTCTGAGGGTCCCTGCCTAGCCAATCCAAAATCTGATAGCTTTGCATTCCATTGGTCATCCAAGAGAATGTTCGAGGTTTTAAAATCCCTAAATATTATCTGTACCAAGAATGATATAACATAAAAATGTCAGTATTCTCTTAAAGCATCTCAACAGAGTCACTTTTAATCACCATAGCTATATATGCTCAGGCAACAGAATATTGGTCGAGGCAAGAAAAAAGAATCATCCATGCAAATAGGTTTTCCTTTTTCTTTCTTTCTTTTTTTTTTAAACTGCTCTCTCCCCCATGACCAGCACGTCCCGAGTGTTATATGTACAATGACGCGCTCTGATCAAACTGAAAGGGGTCATGTATCCAGGGGTTTACCCTGTTTCAACTAAGTGGGGTCGGGGATTCCATGTCACCCAAAAAAAAAAAAATATCATATTGAAGAAAATGTTGAACAACTAAAAAGAACAAGCAAACAAATTCATATGATTAGCTATCCTACCCGAGGAAGAATGACGATGTCATAAATGAGAGGGTGAGTTGTGCAAGCGGAAGGTTCTAAATGGATGGCTCATATTCACTAGTACTGTAAGAGTATATTGGGAATTTGCCCTATTATATCGGGTAGGAGTATAAGTTGTAACCCTAATTCGTTTTCGTAGTAGTAGAAACCGCTTCTCTCCCGTGGACGTAGGCTTTGCCGAACCACGTATATCCGTGTGCATTGTTCTGATCTTCATTTTACTGTTTTTATTATTATAGCTTGAATCACAGAACAAGATTCATGCACCAAGCCAAACTAGTTGGGGAAAGCCAATATTAATTTTTGAGTGTTTCTCTTAGTGAGTAGGACCACAATTTGGAATTTCAAGATTATTTTAAGCTTGCCAACCCACTGACGAGAAAAATTGGCATATACACATGAAAAATTATTTATGAACCAAAGATCGAGCGACTATAAAACCAGGCTGACAGTTCCCTAACAAAATATACAGATACCAATGATCCTGAAACCCAAGAAGACACACACTAGATTGAACAACCACAAGAAATGTACTTTCCCTATAAGCTTATCTGTCCGCACCAGATTGTAGGCAAATTCAAAGCACTTAATCTCATTGATCTCAATATCAAGCAATGAAACAATTAAAGAGTTTAATGAGTGACAGAGGTTCATCCAAAATCTAAACGTGACAAATCCAACAAAATCCCAAATGTTTGAATTACTTAATCCATTGATTGTAATCATATTAATCTACTGAAGTTTTTTTTTTTTTTTTTTTTTTTAAATTTATGATTTTACCTTAAAATATAAATTCTACTAATTTTGTCAAGCCAAAAAAATGTGATTGATCACATAACATCAGGATGATTTGACCAAAGTGAACAGTGGTAGACCCCACCAAATGTTAGTTCTCATTCACCCACAACTCCAGCCCAAGGGTCCTCAAACTCAACCACCCCCAATTCAAAAAATTTGATTATAAGAAAATATACCAAGATATAGGTGTATTATATGTATACTATCAACCTATAGAGATATACCTGAGCTTAAATGATAAAAAAAAAAAAAATTAGAGCTAAGAGGGAAATTCACATACCTGAAAATCCATTTCTTCATGGAGGTATGTTAAGCCACGTGCAGCATCTTGGGCTATTCTTAGTCTCATGTTCCAGGGAAGAATGGTCTGCGACCGGGTTGATAAGTGGTCCTCCACACTTCTGTTGGCCATGTATTCATAAACCAGGAGCCGTTGGATTCCTCTTTCATCATCATCAGCACAGTAACCCACTAATTTGACAAGATTAGGATGTTCAACCACCCCAAGAACGTTTACTTCTGTCAGCCATTCCTTGTGCCCCTGTGAGATAAGAAGTGGGATTAGCAACTAAGTATTGGGACAAAGATAACGAAAAAGTTTTAGCTAAGATTTAGGGAAAAACGGGCGACTATATATATATAACCTATGGAAGTCTCAAGCCAAACATTTAGATTACAACTTAAAAGAATAGTGTGACCAATTTTCAGTTTCAGCTGACTTCAAATGTTTAAGTAAACCTAAAATCAGATTTAGAAACATTCTTCAAAACTCCGTAGCACTACTAACAAAGAATAAAGAGCAATTTCATAAAGGTTATGGAGTAGTTTTCTTTCCGGAAAAAAAAAAGAGAGAGAGAGAGATGAACCAGTTGCATTGAACTTCTTTTCATGCACAGATACATAAGGGATTTCAAATTCGTAGTATTTGAAAACTGAAGAACACCTCATGGGACAATAGGCAGCCCATTTTGCTCAAAGTTGAATTCATGGGAACTTTTAATTATAATGGAACCATTTATTTAGTCTCTTCTTTCTTCTTTTTGTTTCCAATTATCACATCGTGAATCATTTTTTAGCTCAGGAGGAAGAGCCATCCTCCAGATATGTGGCATTGGCATATATGCATAACACATGATAGGAGCTACCCTTTCCTGCCCTCAACTACCCCTGCACCCCTACCCCACCCAAAACCCATGCAATTTGTGAAAAATAATCAAAAGAAAAAGAGAAGAAATGGCAGTCATCAAGACAAGGATTTACGTGGTCACCCGAAGCTACATCCACAAGCGAAAAATGATCTAAAGGGCTTACACTACAACAGTAAAGATTACGCAGAAAACCAACCGCAAAGATGCTCTAAAACACCCTTAAAAAGAGCATGGCAACAGGAGCGCACAAAAACACTCAAAATATCTCTCACAAAGCACTCCTCAACCTAGATCTCCTCATAAAGAGATCCCACACAAAGGAGTACCTTAGAATCGTATCCTAAAGAGAGAAAGACATCTAAACCATATTTTAGATACAAAATCCTAAAAGAAAACCTTAAATATAGCTTTCAAAATGATTATGGAAACCCATGTTGAAAGAATTTGAGACACACTCTAGCCCCCACTGGATGCTTGTAAAGATTCTGCCCCCAAACCTTTGTCCTGGATCATATTTTCTCTACCACCTAAAACACATTAACGTCTTATCCTGATCAGCTTTTGGCTTGGGAAATATCTGACATAGGAACTACCACCAAGGTTTCAAGGATCGGTCTGGTTCAGTCTGGACCGGCCGGTCCGTATCGGGACCGGACCGGTACAACCGGTAAGGTCTGGATTGACCAGTACAACCGGTCTGGAGTTTTTTGTTCTGTTTTGTTTTTTTTTTCAAATTTGTGAATTGGACGATCCAGACCGGTATTGATCTGGACCGGTCTGGTACCGACCGGTTCGGCCAGTCCAAATTTTTTTAATTTAAAAATTTTAATAGCCGGTTCATTTTTTGTACCGGCTCCAGACCAGAAAGTACTGGACAGTACCACCGGTCCCGAGCCTTTAAATCTTGCAAAAAAAACACCCACTTGTCCAACTAAAGCTTCACAAACGAGCACATAAGTTGGTATCAGGCAACAGACCAGTTATAAGACATCCTCTAGCCAAGATTTGCTTCTGCACCCAACAACAACTATTTCATGATTCCATCAAAAACTCTCTTTAACAAAACTAGTTATGTAGGATTTTGATTTTATTCTACATGCTCAAGTTTAATCATATGCAGTTTCTATATTTTATCAAATTCGAAAGCATACTTTTAGATTCACGGTACTTTTAATTAGGACTAGAAAATCAGGAGGAAAAAATCTTACCTGCAATCCTCTTCTGCTCAGTTGTTTAACGGCAACGTCAACTTTGGTATGTGGATCATCTGAACTTTTGATCATGCCCTTGTAGACACACCCAAAACCACCCTCTCCAACCATGAGGGAGCGGCTGAAATTCTTCGTTGCCGTCTTCAGCTCCAAGAATGTGAACACTCTGAGATTACTGGGTCTCTGGGACAAAGATGGGAATGGGCTCCTTCCCAAGGAATCACAGCTAATATCTGAGACATTTAGAGAACTGAATTCAGACCCAGATCTCCTTACTTCACGATCGGTTGAATTGGATGTAGAGGACCGAACTGATACTGATTTCGTCGTCTTCGGTTCATCCTTCTTCTTTCCAATGGAGAAAGAAAAACACTTCATGGCCCAAAAAGACCAGAGCACTAATTTCCTCACTGCATATCCAAATGGAGAAAAAGAGAGTCTCAAAACCCCAAAATCATGAAAAGACAATACTTGGGAATAAGGAAGATCTGAAATGGCTCTAATAGACAAACTATATTCTGAAGATTAATTAAGCCACAGATTTGATAGAAACTGAAGCTAAAACTACAAAAATGAGGATACCTCAGCAGTTCCAAACTGTAATGATCTGAAATTCAATACTTAAAACACCCAGAAAGAAAAACAACATGAACTATAAAGTCCAAAAACCTCTAGAATTATTTAGAAACTATAATTTACAGTAAAATACCTAGTTTTTTCTATCCAACCAGATCTAAATAAATCAATTGATAAACTCTGAATATCATCAGTCACCACTCTTCTTAGGTTGTGTTTGAGCAGAACAAACCACCTTTCCTCCCTAATAGAATTCTATAAAACACTCTTTCAATAACCCAATTTCCTAAATTGGGTTCTTTCCATCTGGAAATTGTTACTAAACCCCTTCTGAAGGTTTTCTCCAAAAAACCAATCTCCTAAATTTGAGTTCTTTTGCAAAATATCCAACTTTCTATCCCCAAAAACTTGAAGAAAGAGAGGAAAAAGAAAAGGGAAAAAATTGAACACTTCAAATTAAATTTTTTTTTTATCAGTAAAAATGAACGCCTCAAATTCCAGTGAGGCCAATTATTTTATCTCAAAATCAAATTTCAAACTTAAAAAAAAAAAAAAGGTTAAACTTAAAAACACAAGTTCTATCTTCTTTTCCAAGCTCCTAGTTTCCAAGAAAATAAAAAAATAAAAAGTTTCAAACAATTCTAGTTCTACTCATTTTCTCAAAATCAAATTTCAAATTAAAAATAATAAAAAAAAAAAAAAAAAAAGGTTAAACTTAGAAGCACAACAAAAGTTCTATCTTCTCTTCCAAGTTCGCATTTCCAAAAAAAAATACATTAATTAATTAATTAATTAATTATTAAAAAAAATATCTTTCAGGCACCATAAAACTTTCAAACAATACTTCTTCTACTCATTTTTTCCCAATATTTTGGTAATTTAGAATCGACAAAACTCACCTTTTCCTCTTCCCAATCTGATTCAAAAACTCTTCTCCAAACCTCCTCCTCTATTCCCCGCTTTTGAGGGATTTTAAGAAAAACCCATAATCCAAAAAGACTTCAGAATCCATAGAACAGCGAGCATTCATTCCATGACCTAAGAACAGGTCAATACACAGCAGCTGGAAATCTGCTCACCAACCAAAAAATAAAAATAAACAAATAATTGAGGATACATTAAAAGCAGAAAAGGAAGTGTGGAACTGGTCTTTGAAAACGACCGAGTGAAGAAGAGCTGTTTCTTCGAACGAAGGGAAATGAGAAAGCTCAATCACTGACTCTGAACAGTAAAAACGAGTCCAAAAAGGCTTTTACAAATCCATTTTAAAAGTATATCCGAATTCCGATTCAACAATTTCTATCATATAATAATGATAATCTAATAACAGGAAGGAATTTCAGAATTCTTTAGGATCCGTTTGGACGACCAAGAGTTTTCCCAAGTGGAAAAGTAATATGCTGAAAAATAGTAGGTTGGAAAGTGAAATTTCTAATTTAATTTTCTAAAAGATATTTGGTTGTGTCTTGAACACAGTATCTAAAAACTTGGATAGAGCTAGTAACCAGAAAGTCTACCTATCCCGTCCTAGTTATCCGTTGTTGAATACAAAAAATAAAATAATATCAGAAAAATTAAAAAAAATATCAGAAAAATCATATAAAATACAAAAAGGTCTATTAAAAATATATAAAAATTAAAAATTATGAGAAATCATAAAAAATGCAAAAATGTCTGATGATATATTTAAATAATTTATAAATAACCTATTATGACTAATAATAACAATCTTTTATGACTTAAGACTAACCCATAAAATTTATACTAATTAAAAAAAAACAAAATATAAAAGCCTGTAATAAATAGTCGATTGAGAAAAAATAAAAAAATAACTTATTGTGGTAAACTTCTTTTGAGGGTTTCAAATCTGTCAAAACTCTTTGAAGAGTTTCAAATCTATTAAACTCTTTGAAGTTGAAAGCATCAAGCAACAAACTCTCTCTCAAAAGAATTCCAATGATTTAGGATTTTTTATTTTTTATTTTTTTGATTTAGAAATCCTTGTTGGTTGTTGTTAACTTGTTAAATTCAACGTAACATTAATTAAGAACGTGAAGAGTCATTTTAGTAAGTTGGGCTTTCTTTTTTTTAAAAAAAATCTGCTTTTAAGCTTTTTATTAAAGTGTGTAATTAGTGATTAATTAAAATAATATTTTTGTCTAAAACCTAGTTAATTGAATGAGATTACGAATAACTCGGCCGAGTTTTTTGGTGACCAGTTGGTTAACCTCTCCCTGCTTTTTAAGGCGAGTTAACCAGCCAACCCATCAATCCAAGTAACTCAGCCGAGTTTTCCAAGTTACTCGCGCGTTTTTAAACACTGTGGAACATGTATAATTATGACATAAAATCTTGATTTTGATATTTGATTAATACAAATGAATAATTTTTTTTCATTTGTCCATTTTACCCTTTAGTGTATAAGTGCAAGAAAAAAAAGTTTTTGTGGTAAAGGGTAGGATGGGAAACCACTGTTAGCAAAACTCCACTTTTTTTCAAAAAAAATATGTTATGATGCTTAAACGTTTTAAACTTTGTTTAAAACTTTATGTAACAAAAAAAAAGCGCATTTTTCATAAAAATATATTAAACACGTATTTTATATTTTACGTTTAAAACTTTTCAAATAAACTTATTGCCTTTCTTTTTTAGATATGAAAAAATAAATATGTTTATTCTTTTCTTTGATTTAAGGAATTTATTAAATGATTTATTAATTTATACTTATATATATATATATATATATATATATTTACATTGTTAATTTTTCTTTATATGTTGGTATTGTGATTCAAAGTCTACCACCTCTCTAGATTTAAGAGTTATAGAATAATCTTAGATAAGTAAAAACTAAAGCTAAAAAAATAAAATAAAAAAGCTTTTAATAAAGAGATGAAAAGAGGAATGGACTTTAATTAATATTTTATTTCTTATTTTATTATTAATTTAAAAATTATAAATTTATTATTTCATCATATTTTCATAAAAAATATAAATTATTTAAAATTATAAATTAGTTCTTAGACTAATATTATAATATTTTTTAAAATTTATTGATAACTAGTTTCACTTAAATGTTTGCGATTTTTTTTTCCTTTTTTCTGGATTTCTACCGTATTAAACTCGAACCCTTCGATCAAAATATTTTTGACGTTTTAGTTTATTGACCGTTTTGTAGGGAACGTGTTCTTTTCTTCATTTTTTTTATTTAATTTTTTCACAAATTCCTTTCTTTCTATCAAAAAATCTTTTTCCTTGCAGTGGGACCACACTTTCTTTTCTGAATATCCTCCTTTGATATTGCGGCTATCCAAACGTAGCTGATTTTGCGATAACTCAAAAGTATTTTTTAAAATCAGCTTCGCTTCTCTGTCGGTAATATTGTGTGTCCCACATGATCGCGACAACCAATCACAACTATCACAATCAGATGATGTGATCGAACGGTAAAAACCCATCCATGTGTCGACTGAAAAGAATCACAAGTCACAACGATGAATCAGAGAGAGTTGGGTAGCGTTAGTTGGCCCCAGCATGAGTTTTTGTTCTAGTGACGGAGCGGGATCCTTTCAAGTTACAATCATTTGTTAGAAACCAATCACAAGACGACACGTGGAATGAAAATGTCATTTCTTTTGTAATGATAAAGTTATTTTAGCCTCGATTTTTGTGCTTGAAACTTTTAAAAATATTTTAATTAGATTATATCCTACGTGTCGTCTTGTAATTGATTTTTCAAATCAACTAAGAGGTGATATCCGGATCCGTGAGTGACACCAACCATATCACGTGTAACACAATAAGTGGTATGATGTGCTGGGCTCCAATCATTGACTTGGATTGTCCCAGCAATTCTGGGCGAGGCTACACTACATCACTATCCCTGATATTTATAAAAATTGATGGGTTCACTTTTATAAGTTTATTTATTAAAAAAAAGTTGAAAAATATTTACAAGTTGGCTCCGTTTCCTCTGCAGCGAAGGGCTTACAGCGATCCATACAGTGTCGTTGGATCGTTGCCACATGCACAGGTAAGGGGTACTGGTTATGCACAAATCGGTAAATAACCTACCATTGATGATTCATGCAACACGAGGTTCGAAATATCTGCTTATACTAGTATAAATCAAAAGAATGACCGTTCCAATGTAAGGTTTTCTTGAGAAATGTGAGTAGGGTGAAAACGAGGATCAGTTAGAAGTGAACAGAAAGGTTCACACAGAACGTCAACTCAAAAAGAGGATTCTCAAGACAGATGTTCTGCTAATTCTCAAAGAAAGTCTAGAATGCCAAGGAATCCAATTCCCTGTTCTGGTGTATCATTGTCTTTTTATAACTTCATAATCATTACTGAACCATTTGCAACGACTCATTTAATTCACTTCAAAACGTCTCATTAATGTATGCAAGCGTTTTGATTCGAATGCTCAAAACGCTTCATTAATGGTAATAACGTTTTAATGAATATATTCGAAACGTTTAGATTAGTAATGAATATGCCGTTATAAATTTAATGATATATTACTGTTCTATGTTGATTCAAATACTTTAATGCTTCAAGATTCGGAGATCTTGATAAGATATACCTCTCTAGTCCTCCATTCCTGAAGGTCTAATGTTTATTTCCCCCTTATGTCTTAAATGATTAACTTTAAGTTACTATCTCGAAAATTGTCTATACTTTAATTATATGATTATCCCTAAAGTTACATGACTTTGGGATAGTAACTTATCATTTCGAGATATTATCTCGAAATGTTTGTGTATGTCAAATTACGTGTTTATACTTTCGAGTTGATTAACTTGAAGATACATTTCATGTTTCGAGAATAGAATTCGAGGCTAATGTAGAGTTTCAAGATATATTGCAAATATCGAGATAATTAACCTTGAATGGGCATTCTTCGAAATATACTATTTTGACCAAAAATGGTCTTTGGATGTGTAATTACATAATTGACCTGCTACGTGTCAAAATATGATTGGATTGAATCAATTTCCAAATTGGCTCATCATCAGTACCAATGTTATAGAAGGGGGTACCAAGGTGAAAGATGATACCCAAAGCTATTTTTTGGCAAAATAAATACATACGTAACGGCGTTAAATAACTTTTTTTGTTTAAAATTTTTTTTCCTCTCTCCTTTTTTAACTTCCCGCCAAAAAAATTCAGTTTTGCCGCCACCATTGTTTTTTTTTGCCTTGTATACCCCAAAATAAGCCTTGGGTACCCTGTGAAAGTGGTACCAAAGGCTAAATTTGGGGTACCCAATGCTATAAATAACCAAAAGGTACCCGAGGCTTAACATATAAGCCTTGGGTACCCCCCCCCAACTACACCCAAATACACTCCCACACCTCAACATCATGCCTCTACCACACCCAAACCACCACTAACACCAAACCACAAATTCTTCAAACACTGCACTACCCCACCTCCATTACACCAA